>PVKM010015890.1:0-27483 GCA_004027735.1 Carollia perspicillata | reverse complement strand
GTCAAAACCCTGGAGGTGGTGCAGCTGCTTTCTCTCATGTTCTGTCTTGGGCCATCTTATCTGACATTGTTCTATTTCTCTCTTCATCTCACATCATACCGTGTCAACACATCTTCTATGGTGACAATTTCCGAGAATCCTTTGTAAGTGGACCTCACAAAGTGGCAGAGCTTAGGCCTGGAGAAATAGACCTGGGGCCAACTCCAGTCTGACACTTACTGAGCTGTTTGACCTCAGTTAAGCCCTTTAGTTACAAGGGGCATCGGTTTCTGCCCCTGCAAACTATAGTTTAACCTAGTACACTTTCCATTCAGGTGTTCCTTCAGATTTAATAGTGCAAGGACATTCACACAAAGACTCCACATAGCAGTATCTCAAACAAACAAACAAACAAACGAAGAAGGAACAGCCCTGGCTGGGTGGCTCAGCTGGCTGCAGTGTCATCCCGCACAGCAAAAGGTTGTGGGTTTGATCCCCAGTCAGGGCACATACCTAGGAGGTGGGTCCAACCCCCAATCAGGGCACACGAGAGGCAACTGATCAATGCTTCTCTCTCATACAGATCTCTCTCTCTCTCAAATCATAGACATATTCTCAGGCATGGATCTTTTTTAAAGGAGAAACACAAAGTAACAATACTGTCATATCCGCTTGCCAAGGGGCTAAACCAAATAAGGCTCTTGTAGCTGCCTCAACCAACCTCAAACCCGGCCTCCTTCACAGATTTGCTCCTTTCACACTCCGGCTTGTCTAAGTTTAGAGCGCCACCCTCCTCCCACCCCACCCACCACGGCCATGGCCACGGGGGCTGGGATCCTCAGAGCTGTGTCTGACTCATCTTGTTCACGTCTCCTCAACACCTCATCAGTCACCAACTCCTGCTATCATTAGTCAAGTCTAAGAAGCCAGAGATTTTAAGATGCACCAATAAGTATCCTGAATGAAAATGCTGCCATGTACAGCTTTAAGATGCCATTTCTTGTAAGCTACCCCCAGGTTTCAGAGGTAGCATAACGTGCATACGTCAGAGTAGCTGAAATACGGTAGATCTGCCTCTAAATGTTCTTTTACCTGCCATAATGACCCCTGCCAAGCTTCCCTTCTGGCCATCTTTCACACTGATGCCCGAGCTACCTTCCTAAAATGTGAATAAGCAGCTTTCACTGTTGCTCTTCTGCAAAACAGCAGTTCTGCTTTGTGTGTAGTTTTGAAACTGAAAAAGCCACCGTTCGTGCTGCCTGTCACTACCAGAACCAATGAGTGGAGACGAGGGTTCAATCTTTATGGGTGCTTTATGCAGATGCCAGCCATCTAAGATGGTGGGGTAGGTACCCTCAGAAACCATCTTAACAACTCATCGGAAGCCAATCTTTTCTTTTTTTAATTTCTATTTTATTTTTTTTAATTTAATCTTTATTGTATTTTTTCCACTACCATTTAGTCCTCTTATACTCCTCTCCCGCCCCCACCACCCCAACAATCACCACACTGTTGTCCATGTCCATGAGTCCTTTTTCCTTTTGGCTCAATGCCTCCACTCCCTCTACCCCCTAACCTTCCTCCTGCCCCCAATCTTTTCTATAGGGAGAAGGAAAGGGTAGTAAGGGGTTTGGGAAAAGGTTAATCAGATAAGAGTCCTACACCATGGCAATTTTCCCAGTATTTCTGTATCTGCTGATCAGCAATTCCTTTTCTGAGTCTGAGACTTCCCTCCCTGGAACACAATGGCTTACAAACCATCTCCATCCCCTCTTCATCTCTTGCAGATCTCCTAGGGCACAAAGGCTGAATTGCTTGTTACCACAGAGGTCATGCATTCCAGTTCCTGGAATAACCACTTCCCACACGCATCAATCACTTAAGCCTATCAACTATGACTGAAGGTAAAATCTGTAACTCTGGAGTTCCCCTTCTGTTTTAAGGATAGCATTCAAGAGCAACACAATCTGGTTCTCAAACAGCTATTCCCCTTGATCTGCTATTTCAACACTTGCCGTAACCTGGAATTCAACCACACTTGTCAACTTGGTGCTCACGGAAAAGGACACCAATAGCGGAGGCTCCCTGTTAATCCCACTTGGTCCCCTTCTACGCCTCTCCCCCAGTTTACTGTGCTCTCATTTCTTACCTTGATCTGTCCTGCTGGTCTCCAGCTTCCCCAATCAAAACAAAATCCCTTCCACCTTTGAGGATGAAAATAAAATGCTATCTCCTCTGCAAGGCCTTCACTAATCCTTTACAGAAGTTCCTGGGTCTCTGTCTGATTGATCCTCATAGGGGTACTCTTTCTGCACAGATTTAATGTTCAGCTCTTCCTGTGTTGTGCTGTACTGAGAACATTGTTTACGTCCAGCCTTCAGGATTAGATTTCAGGATCCTTGGGGGCAGCAAAGTGTCCTGTTCATCTTTGTATTCGTCTACAGCACCTGACACAATGCCTCACGAACTCTAAAATAAAAGTCAATTCGGATACATTAAAATGAAGCCTGAGATCATGCTCCTAAATGCATTTCAAGGAGCAAAAAGTCAATGGCCACTGTGAAACTGTGAGAAAAATGGAAGTTTAATCTTTCCATTTAATTTGTCAAAATGATACACAAGAACAAGCAGGCAGACTCTGTCTACTGAGAGCCACTGGCAATGTCATCTATAAGAGAATCGTTTTTGGTGTTCAGTATTTGGTACTGTCACCGTGACTGTGTTGGATTTTTGAAACAGTTGACTAATTCAATTCTTTGGATCCAGTACTTATCAGATGATAAATTTAGCTTAGGAGTGCAGAAACCTATATAGGAGAAAGAAGTACTAAACCGAATTATAGTACAGGTTACTTATTTGACTGTAATCTACAGGAGCAAAATACAAAGAATATATTCCCTCTCTCAATTCCTGTCCACTGGAATCCCGTCTTCCTCAATCCAGATCCTGCTATGTACAACACCAAAACACACACAGAACATTCTTTAATAAGATCTTCCCAAGATACATAAGGTCATAATTTGCCTGTTATTAGATTTTATATCTAATTTAATCTCAAATGAGATCTCTGCCGATAAAACAGTATTCTTATGAAATAAAAAATGCAAGATGACAATGGCAAGGGTAAGTGACATGTACGATTCCAAACTCATGTGGAGTAAGCATGCTGAAGTGATATCTTAGTGTAATGCCCCTGAGGCTAGTGAGGAGGAAGAGGAGAAAATAAAGCAAGATATGAAAGTGGGCTCTCCACTGGAATGGGCTTGTGTGGGGGGCAGCCCTAGCTGCAGAATGATTAACCCTATAAATCTGTAACGTTTCCTATTTTAATAAAACTGATTGTGGGTCACATTTAGCTGTCACTCGTGGCAAAACAGAGACGGCCAACAAAAGTATTACTTGCAACAACAATTTGGTTTCACAGCTTGAGTCTTAATGGAAGAGATAAATATTTGGAATTATCTGAGATTAAACTGGTCTGTAGTATTCTAGTGGCAGTACCAAAATATCACAGAACAGATATTTTGAACACAAATATTCTCATATGTTTTTCTCAAGATATGAGAAAAAAGTTAAGGAGGAAAAGGCAAGAAAAATGTTATACACGAATCATCCCACAGGCTGTGTACTTAACTTCTTCAGGCCACACAGAGCTCTTACTTACAACACTGGCAAGGCTACTAAACATTTGGGGCACAGAGAATCCACCTTTAAAACTGAGGCAAATTATCTAAACTTTCCTATTTTGACAAAGTATTAACCATCTGCATACCTAGACTATCCTCACTACTTTCCTCCGATTCTTCCCTACCCTCTCATCCCAATCAGCATCTGCATTATTTCTTCGTATTTAAGGTCTACCACACCCCCATCTCCTTTAAAGTACTATGTACCTTTTCCCTGCCAGTGACACTCCAGACATAATGGCCGCTTCGTTCTGTGGAACAATTAAAAGAGAAGATCACTGATGGCAAGATTTTGGGACAAAATGGTAAGGGCAGCACAGGAACGATGATCTGGAAGAGAGTGGGCAAGAGGCACCTGAAGGCAGATCTCGGAAGCAGCAGACAGGCTGTGTCAGGGCAGGTGAAGTGGCACTGGGAACGTGGTGCTACTGCAGGCCATGTCATCTCCAGAACCCCACCAATGGAGGGGTGTGGGGGGCGGAGTGGAGCAAAAGCAGACAAGATGTGCTGCAGCTGTGCAAAAGGCCACGGTCATAGGGACCCAGTTAAAACCCCCTGAAACCCCTGGGAATGACGGCAATTTCCAGAACAATCAGGTCCCACTCTGCTGGGAATGCAAATCTTCATCTAGTGAGTGCACTGGCCTCACAAAGCACCAGGGACTAACAGTCGCTAGAAAAGGCTGCTTTCCTCAGCCTGCTGGCCTGCCTCCATGCCCATGGTGGAGAGTAACATTTATTGAATAGTATTATGTGCCAGATTTTATGCTAACCACGGCACACCAATTGCTGTATTTAATCCTCTGATAACTGCAAGGATGGGTGTTGATACTATTATCATTCCCACTTTATAGGTAACTGCTCTGAAAGAGATTAAGTAACTTGTCCTATATAAGGTCATATAACTAGTAAGTAGAAGGGCCTAAATTGGAACTCATGCAGTCTGAACATAGAACTCAGGCCTAAAACTACCACGCTTTTCTGCTTCCATGGTATACAGAAAAAAAAAAGCCTATTTACAAATTGTTAATCTTTTATAATCAGATTTAATTTTGGAATAAAGCTTAACTAATACAGGGAAATAAAATAAATACCAAAGTGTCTGCCATCCTGGTTGAGCTAAAGTGAGTTTTTAAGAATGTACTCAAGAGAAGTGGCAGCAATAGAGGCTCAAACACCAGAGACTCTAAGCCTTAGTTTTCTTATTTAAAAAATGGGGAAACCTGCCCACTCTATGTGACAGCCCTTGTGAGATGTGTAAATGAAGTAATTAAACACATACGAAAGCATCCTGTAATCTGCAAGTCACTATATTCCATCAGGCCTAAGTTTTGTTAAACACACATAAAACATAGGTATGGAAAATCAACCAGACAGAACACATTTTCAACACAATTGCAAAAGACAGCCTATTAACTAATGGAAAGTAGATACAACTATACGGTTAAGGCCAATTAAAAATTATTCCCCAAGGACCTTTTTTTTATCAGCCTTTAAGGCTACTGTTGGAGGAAATTCACTCAGAATTTAACACATCCTTGTGGGGATTTCATGTTAAAGGCCAAATGTAGACTGTATCAAACAAAACATCACCTCCTCCTCCTCCCAGCCAAGTACTGGACAGTGGTAGCAATGCCAGTTCAAGTACAGCCTCCAAGACAGCATCCTTCATCTCTCCAGTCAGAAGCGATCAAGCCACCCCATGTATGTTCTCACAGCACATTTGCTACTTTGTTGGCATCTCACTGATTGGCATCAAGCGTTATTAATTGCTCCCAAGTCCGACTTCCTACTATTTCCTGAATTTAGTAAATTCATACAGAACCCCAATCACCTAAAGCAGTTAGTTAATCATATTGGCTGGCACCCAAATACTTGTTCTACGAAGTTTATATTTCTCAAATCTAAACCTGTGGCTGTAGATGCAGCCTGAACTTGGGGGTGAACACACACCCCACAAAGGTGACAACAGTTCAGAGTGGGGGGAAAAAACTAATTGTTCACAGTTATCTTCTCTCTTCTGGACCTACACAGCGAAGAAATGCTATTTTAAAAAACCGAATGAGAGCCACAACGGAAAAAAAAGTGGAGACTAATGTATCAGAATATTTAAAACTCCAGATCGAATTCAGAGCGGCTTTTTCTACCACTTCTCGGCCTTTTGGCCAAGGTCGAAGGCAGAACCACTTTCTCCACCTCGTTTCAGGCTTTAGGCACCTCTTGCGTCACAAAGAGAGGGGATTCTATCTCGTGACAGATCTGTTCTTGGAATTAAAGGCCGTACCTCTCATTCTAAACACCATTCGGCGGCACGTGCTTTTTGCTTTTCTAATGCTGAACCTAGAGCAGAAGGAACTCAAGGCAAAGGAGAATGATCTTGGAAATGGAAAAGCACTGCAGGGCCGCGAACATGAGCACTCTAGCTGTGCAGGGGACGAAGGAATCTCAAGCGAGGTCTCCAGGAAATGTGCTTTCATTGACTTCACCACGCGCGACACGGGGCTGCACAGGGGCGTACAAGGTTGCTGCGATCCTTTAGTGACCAAGCCCCCGTCCACGCCGGCCTCGGCCGGGTGAGGCCGCCGGAGTGGCAGGGCCGCCTCGCCGTCCTCCCTTCAGACCCCAGGCAGCCGTCACCCCCTCCGAAAGGCGCACGGATGAACCCATTAATCACCGTGCGCTCCCTCGGTGCACGGTCCCCCAGGACGCAGCCTCCCAACGCCGGAGAACACGGGTTGGCGTCTTCACCCGTCTCTCCGCTACACACGGAGACCGCCCTGGACTCCGGCGAGCGACTTCACACCCGATCCCGTTCAGCAGCTGTGCCCGGAATCACCCATTACCTTCCCCAAGCAAATGTGGCACGTGATGGGCAGAGTGAGCGACAATGTAACGTTCTGCACGGTGTGAGCCATGGCAGCGTTCAGAATCCCGCCAACACGGAAGTCCCGCCGACCGCAGAGCCTCGCAGCGACTGGGGCGGCGCGAGGCCGGCTACGGCGGCCCGGCAGGGCCACGGCCCGCCGGGACGGGAAACGAAAACGCGCTCTGGAGACGCGCGGTCGCCAAGGCTTTTCTCTTCGTTCCTTCGACCCTTTCACTTAAAAAAAAAAAAAACAACAACAAGACAAAACAAAAAAAAAAAAAAAACTCCCCCCCGTTCGGAAGCCTGAAGCTTCAAGATTTGTGAGAATGGAGAGGAAGGCAGTTTACTACAGGGATCGAGGATCTTGAAAGTTTAAATGAAAAAGTAATAGTGGTGAGAGTAGAAGAAATAAGTAAAGGCAATTTTAAATCCCCTAATCTTTCCCGAATGGTGGGGTGGGGGAGAGTTTTCTGTTTAAACTTAAAACCCTCCTGAAATCAGCAAGCAGGCGGTGCAGACGAAACAGAAAAAGACGATTTCTCCATTTCAGTTTTTCGAAACAACTTTCTGCCACTCTCAGCCCTCTCCGTACCCGTAAAAGATGTAATGTCACTTAAAAACGACAAACTGTGACTGCCTCTGTATCTCTTTCTGAAACGCTGTGGATCTATTTAATCTCAGCTTTCCTCGCAGACGCGCTTTCACTGCTGGCCCTTGTGGGGTTTCTAGCTAAAATGAGGTTTAAGGGTCTGAGACACAGACTCTGATTTGCATCCGCAGGTCAGAAAGCTGCGAAGAGGGTGAACCACGCGCACTCCCCGAACGCACTGGAGTTCGCAGCGTTTCCAAGACCTCGTTTCAGGTGCGCGCTGGGAGACGAAAAGCACCGCCGTGCTGCGGACTCCGAAGGAGAATGCTGGGAGGTCATGTTTCCATTTCCTTCAGACGAAAGTGAAAATCTCCGCGAGTTCCTAAATGAATCGTGAATGTCACACTTGTGAAACTGAACTGCAACTTCGAGTGAGGAAGAGCCAATGTGATCAATTTATGCAAATTGAATCAATGAGGAAGGACATTTAGAAACAAAACCAATGGAATTACATTTACGAATCTTTCGGGGGAAGGTGCAGTATAAATCACAAGCAGCAGCTTCGTGCTTAAAAGAGACAGGCTCTGCATCTGGAGCGTGAGGGTGAAAAGTCTTGTGGGAACAATTTCTTGGTTCTCCTGGCTTCAGAGGATTTATTTAACCCCTGCCTCTTAGTTTCCTCATTGGTAAAATGTGTGCGTGAGTGCGTATTAAATGATGTCGGTGTATGCCTGCCATCCGGTCTATAAAGGAACAGACAGTAATGATATTGGAGCGCTAGTAGGTCACTTGAAGAAGCCTGAGTCCAGTTCAAAATAGGCTCATGGGTGACAGTGAGAATTCTTCCAACCAGCTCAGGAACTTCATTGTCTAGGCGTGGGAGCCTATCACGTGCTTGGAATTAGTGAACTGGACAAAAGAGTCACATTGATTGTCTGTGGAATAGTCACTTTTTCACAGTTCCTCCATGAAAGTCATTTGGTTTGGCTATTTCCTGGCTGTTTGAAGTCACATTCATATGGGGACTAGAAGTCACATGCTTACTAACGCATCTCACATTCCTGGCTTCAGACCTCAGGCTTCAGAGTGAGAAAGCTCCAGATCATTACCCAAGGTCATTCAAGTTTCCCCCTCTTGCTGTGTTCCTTTCCCCCTATTGTGTTCCGCATTCTCTTCCTGCCCATTCCCTGTTCTCACCTTTCTGATACCTAAGGTGGTATTTCAGGACCTGTCATTCCCCTTCTCTGAGTGGGATGTAGGACTGAGAATGTTCTGCCTCTGGCATCCATCCCTGGAAACAGTACAGCAGGAAGTTGTGTTGAAGACAGTTTTTTAAAAGAAGACCTTTTCGTTGCTGCTGGGACTAGTTCATTTCTTGCTAATCATCCTGATGATTGGTGTTAACACTCAGTCACCAAGATAAACTTTAAAAAACACAACCTACATTTTAGGTAGAATGTGACAATTCTAGAGTGTTTCCAACATCTCTTTCCACATTTACTATCATTGTTACAGCGTCTCAGTACTGTTTAATGCTCTGTCCACATGTCTATTTCTGTGCTGATCACATTGCATTATAGTGCATTGTTTATGTGTTTGCCCCCACAACAAACTGTCTGTGTCTTGAGGTCAGGGATTGTATCTGATTGATCTAGTGTCTTGTATTAAGTGACTATTTCACAAACCAAATTTTCTTTAGCTACAAACTACCTTTCTTTAATAGGCCCAGGCTCTTTTAAATAATTGTCCTTCCTTGTTTTTCACTTCAGAATGGAAGACTATTTCTTTTTGCTAAGTATAGAAATAATAAGGCTCACCTTATGAAAATTAAGCCACCCAATCATGTATAAAATAATAAGTAGAAGTTCCCCTACATTCATGCCTCTCCTCTCCATCCTGTGTGGTAATCACTATTAATATTCTAGAGCATTTCCTTACAAACATTTTAATTCATGTATTACTGTATGCATAAGCACAAATAGTATCATACATCTGTTGCTTACTAATGCTTTGTGGATGAGTACACACACAAATACACATATCTAAATAATATTGTTAGCAATACCAGCTGATTAGGACTCTGTCCAGATCCGGATTGATTCCAGGCCAATTTCCAAGCTTTGCTTTTAATAATGCAGATGGTTGAAGGCCAGGAACTATGTCTTCTCTCTGCTCTATGAAGAGGATTTCCCCCCTTCTTTTTTTTTTAATAAATAATGTTATAAATAGTCATTATTTGACCAAAATTGTTAAATAATGTTGCGATTATTTCTAACAGGAAAACAAAGATTATGTCTCATCGACTTTCTGCTTTGTCACTTTCTCAAAGCCTTAGCAGCCTCGGGAGAGTCCTGTGACCTGAGGAGTTCTTTCAGACATGACACGGGGGACAGGCTAAACCTCCTAAGTCCTTAGAATCATAAACTTCTAGAACAAGAAGTGATCCTGGGGTTTTTCGTGGAGGTCTCTCCTATCACAGATGAGGAAGTTGAGGCACAGATAAGGTAAACCACCAGATAACGGTAGTATTGGAGCTACATCCTAGGTCTGTCCTGGACACTCTGAGATTGTTGGCCCAATGCCTTTGTGTTAAGTGCAAGATGTATTATTATTAATAAAGTAATTCAGTAATAAAAAGTCAGTCATAATTGAATTTCTTTTCTAAGAAAACCATCACATAGCTATGGAACACCTTTTACCCCTTGTTTAAATCAGAATCATTTTTATGATACATTATTTAAAAGCAAGTTTAAAAAAATATAAAATCTTAAGTGCTATTAAAAATTGATTAGGAATGCATTATTCTTTCATTGACCCAGTTCAGATTGTTTTTTAATTTTTTTTGATCAAAGCTAATAAATTTGAGTAGTTGTTTAGACAGACGTTTTGTAATCATTTGGTCATCAGTCAATTAATCACAACTTCATAAATATTGATTTCGGATTACATTTATTTTTCATTCCTGAAAGACAATCTTTTCATTTTGTTTTGTTTTAAATTTATACACCCCCACTTGGATTGTGGTTAACACTGAGAAAACTCATAAAAGTTGGATTAAAAATTAATCAGAGGTGCTGGCCCAGTTGTGTGGATGTCTTCTTCACATGGTACCATTTTCTCACCGGCTGGAAATGAGCTAAAAGGTCTGAAGATACCTCTGTTATTACAGCAGAGGAACTTGGCTTTTCCTTGCACTTTTTTCTTTTTTTAAGAATAGGCTGCTGGAAATGAGCATTCATTTATTTAATGTCTTTTTATTGAAGACATTAAGGAATAACTAAATCAAAGTTCTGTCCCATGGAGCTTATATTCTAGTAGAAAAGTTATGCTACACTGTCTTGGAACCAAATCCTGGTCCCTTAAGGAACAGCTGAAGTTTTAATGCTGAGTCCACACACCAAGTTTGTGTGTAATCACAAGTAAGGGTTGCAGAAGAAATAAACACATGTAACTAGTTATAAGTTATTCCACCAAAATATAATTTTTTATGCGCTCAGGCACTGGTCTGAGTATATAGCTGTAAGACAAGGTTCCTGCCTGCATTTATTCTTTCAACAAATATATTTTTTAAAGATTGTATTTATTAATGTTCAGAGAGAGAGGGAGGGAGGGAGAAGGAAAGGGAGAGAAACATGGATGGGAAATGTTGATCGCTTACTTCTGGCGTGCCCCCAACCGGGCACCGAGCCTGCAGCCCGGGCATGGGCCCCAACCAGCGAATGAACACCTGGGTGGGCGACATTTCAGTCTGCAGGACAACGCCCAACCCACTGAGCCACCCAGTTAGGGCCTTTCAACAGAGATCTTATTGACTACCAATGATGTGCCAGTCACTGTACTATTACTGAGCCACTGTGGAAATGACACAACTCTTCCAGCCCACCCTGAAATGATCATTTCTACAGTCATTTACCTTTCGGTGCTCTTACTGGTGATTAGCCCCTGGGACTGGGACACAGCAAGTTATCATTTTAAATATTTTAAAATGTTGCAAGTTGAGTGAGTGTTTTAAATTAGGTAATCTTAGAAAGATGTTTTAGTTCCATCTAAGGCTAAGTGGTACTTCACGAATGGTGGTTGCGTGCTGGAGAATAAATGAAGGAAATACCACCCCCTGGAATACCCTAAGAGGAACACTCGTAGGTAATGGGATTTGCCAAAGTAGCAGAACAGGGGACCCGCCTCTGAGGCCCTGACTGTTTCTGTCTTTAAGTTGCCGGACTGCACACATTGCTTTTCTTCCTGCCCTTAGTTTAGGTGTGAGCACACCTTCCAAGGTGAGATCTTCTCCCGGAACTCTAAGTCAGGCCCCTGTTCTCATGCTGTTTACTGAAGCCCTATAAATATTTGTATTCTGCCCGAGGACACCCTTTCCACAAAATCACCCTGCACTTGGCAATGGCATCCTCAGCAGCTGGCTGGAGTCCTGCCTAGTTGCTTTATCTCTTTTAGGTAAGGCATCAATACCTCCTGTACACACTCAACTTCCCCAGTCCTTGTTTGAGCAGCCGAGTCATTTATTACAGGTGTTACCTAAGATATAGCTTCATTTCCCCACACCACCACCCTCAGCTCTTGGATCTATGACTTTTCTTCCTTTTCCTCCTCACACCACTCATTATGACCAAGTCTCCAGTCTCATCTCTTCCATGATGCTTTCCCTGTCTGCTGCAGCCTCCTCGTAATCCCCTTGACTTTCAAATTCTTTATCATTTATGATCTAGATCAACCATTTTTTTTTTACCTCATGCATTTACTTTTTAAATCCTTATTTAACATCTACTGTGGGTCAAGCACTACGACAAATGCTAAAGCTAAAAAGTTGAAAGATTCAGCCCGGTCCTGGGAAGGTTTACCGTCTAGACGCAGGAAGGCAAATGTACCAAGGAGTCACCAGGTATATAGTGAGGAACAGAGAAGGAGAGCACCTACCTCAGCCACGCCCAGAGGCACAGAGGCCTCTATTGGGCTCTGCCTTTTTGAAAAACGCCTCCCTAGTGAGACTGAAGGCCCGTTATTCACGGGTGGCACAGTGCTGAGCACACAGTGAATCTCAGCACGCCACGGCTAACTGACTGGCAGCCTAGACCCTCCTTAGCTCTATGTCTCTGTCTTGTTCTAGTGGTATTTCCATATCACCATTTTAAAATGTATGATAACTTGTTTGAGCATTTATTTTTAGGATTCTAAAAAAACAAGTGTGGGGGGTATGTGTGTATATTTTTATGTAAGAATGATGTTTTCAAACTATCTTACAAATTTATGTTACTTTGCAAGAAATAGAAAGATCTATCCGAAATAGCAAGGCCATGGGGCAGGAGCTCTGCAGGGTGTGCCCAGGGAATGGCCCCTTCTGCAATACAGTATTGAAATCCAACCTAGAGGAAAAGGTGCATCCCCATCACAGAACAGGTAGCAGGTGGTATTGTCTCATAAACAGCTGTGGGGATCACAGTGTAAAAGCACCTTTCCCTCACCTTTAACGCCACCAACTACTTCCACTGTCTTCATTCTCCTTTCTTGGCATACTGGCCTTCTATTTCCAGAAACTTGAAGGGGCCTTCATACCACTAGTGGACTCCTTCTGAGTAGTAGGGTCTGATTGCCATTCAAACAAGGCAGGACATTATGTGAGCACTTTCGAATTGTCACATCCACAAAACAATTCTGAAGCTGTGGTAATTTAATGGTTAAAGAATCACAGTGATCTGGGAACACTTTATCCAGAGTCTTCTCATTCTCCAGCACGGCTTCACAGTGAAGGCACGGCAGCTTTGCTACAGCCACGTGACTCGGGAAGCTACTGTCAGGGGGGCGGGGCAAGGGTGGGAGCAAATAGGCACTCCAATTCACCATAAATTCACAGAGTAATTGAATTTGTTTCTTGCAGTGGACCAGTACTACTGCTCACTGAGACTGAATTCAGTAAGAGCTGTATTTGTTTGCAACAGCTGCCATAACCAACTACCAAAGCTGGGTGGTTTAAACAATAATTTCTTTTTTTTTTTTACTTTTTTTATTATTGTTCAAATACAGTTTTCTGCCTTTTCCCCTGGCCCTTCCCCACCACCCCAGCCCTCCCCACCTTTCTCCCCTGTTTCCACCCCCCCTTGTTATTGTCCAGGTGTCCTTTATACTTGTTCCTGCAAACCCTTCACCCCTCTCCCCTAAAATCCCTCCCCTCTTCCCTCTGGTCACTGTCAGCCTGTTCTCAATTCCAATGTCTTTGGTTATATTTTACTTGCTTGTTCATTTTGTTGGTTAGGTTTCTGTTATGGTACTTGTCTTTCACTGCCTGGCTTATTTCACTTAGCATAATACTTTCCAGTTCCATCCATGCTGTTGCAAAGGATAGGAGCTCCTCCTTTCTTTCTGCTGCATAGAATTCCATTGTGTACATGTACCATAGTTTTTGGATCCATTCATTTACTGATGGGCTATTGGGTTGCTTCCTGCACTTGGCTATTATAAATTGTGCTGCTATGAACATTGGGGTGCATAGGTTCTTCTGGATTGGTGTTTCAGGGTTCTTAGAGGGTAGTTCCATTTTTAGTTTTTTGGGTCAAAAAAACTAAACTAGTTTTAGTTTTGGGTCAAAAACTTTTGGGTCAAAAGGTAGTTCCATTTTTAGTTTTTTGAGGAAATTCCATACTCTTTTCCATAGTGTACAATCCCACCAACAGTGCACTAGGGTTCCCTTTTCTCCACAACCTTGCCAGCACTTAATAATTTCTTATCTCACATTTCTAGGGGCTAGAAGTCTGAAATCAAGGTGTCAACAGGGCTAGTTCCTTCTGAGGTCTGTAAGGAAGAACCTTCCATGTTTCTCCCCTTGCTTCTGGTACTTTACTGGCAACCTCTGGCATTGCCTGGCTTATAAAAGCATCACTCTGACCTTTGCCTTCATCTTCACAGGGCGGGCATTCTCCCTGCATGCATGTCTGTGTCCGTATTTCTACTTTTTATAAGGGTGATTCTCATACTGGATCAGGGGTCTGCCCTACCTCATCTTAACTTCTTTAATCACATACGTGATGACCTCTTTTCTGTAAAAGGTAAAAGGTACATTCTGAGGTAACATGGGGGTTGGGGCTTCAGTATGAACTTGGGGGCTGGGAACACAATTCAACCTGCAGCTGTTGCCATGAGTAGCGTTTACGGTGACGTCCAGTTCCCTGGCCCCCGAGCGCGTAGAAGGCCTGCCCTGCCTGGCCTTCTCATCTGGTGTATCAGGGGCTCAATGCGTTCAGCCACAGCTCTCACGAGCACTCTCCTAAGGGCCTCACACAAACCTCCAATCTTCCCTCCCTGCAGTTACAGACTTCACGATAATACCCATCATTTCTGTACTTCATGAACTTAAATGGTGATTAGCTGTGGTACATCCTAGTACCGTTCACCAAATCAGTTGTCTCTTCCACGTCCTGGAAAAGGATTCTATGTAGAGCTGCATTGAAGTTGGGCTCAATTGGGTGACTTTCTTTGGTCAATGAATTGTGAGCAGAAGCAACACAGCTCTATTCCACGCTGAAGCTGTAAGAGCCCACCTGTGCTTGCTCGCTCCTTCTCCTTTGCCACGGGTACTGGAAGCCTTTCGGCGGAGCTGCTCCCCAAATCTGGGTCCTCCAGTGAAGGCAACTAGAGCAGGGCTTCAGACCTTGTGCAACAGACTTGAAGCGTGAGCTAGAAATAAGTCTTTGCTGTTATAAGCCACTGAGATTTTGGAGTGTCTTTTTTTATTTTTTATTTTAATAGCCACAGATCCTAGCCCTTCCTCACTGATAGGACAGCCTGCCCTCTAAGCGCACATTTTGGGGGAGACTCTGTGGGCTGTCTGTGTCTGAAGATAAGCCTGGGCTAGCCCTTTCTTAGACCACGCGTGTCGTAGACCCAGAGATAACCCACTCTGTTCTCTCTTTCAGAGGGCTCTTGGTGTCCCAGCTGTTGAGACGTACTTCAAACCCCACCCCTTCAGGCTTTGCCTCAGCTACAGAGAGAGAACTGTCTCAACCAAGGTCATATCCTCCCTAGGGTGGCCCACATCTGGTAAACGATGGAAGCAGGGATATAAGGGCCTGGTCAGTGAAGAGCAACTCTCCTGGGCCATTTAGCTCCAGAGCTCCCTGAGGAATCTGCAGAGGTGTTGATGGGCCTGCATCCCAGCTCGACTCTTCCTTCCCGCAGTCCTACTTCCTTCCCTTCTCTTCTGCGGGCCTTGGTCACAAGGGCACTTCCTGACAAACCTCTTGCCTGTTCAACTCTGCAGCAACGTGTCAATCTTTACAGGAAATGAGAGGGGTGTGCGGGCATGCGCACATGTGTACATGCCGATGGGTCCCTGTACCTTCGTGGTGCCCCCTTTCCTCACTTTTCTCTACAGATGTGCCATTATTGCTTATTAGCTGCAGTCAACTTCACTCCTGCGGACCTCAGAGTGTCTGTCTTCTTCCAGTGGGTGTGTCAAAGGGGCAAGTTTGACTTTCAGGGGGCGACTTAGTTTCCTTGTTTAAAGTCATTGGGTATGAGAAGAACCTCTCAGGGGTCAAAAGGCTGGGCCACTTTGTTTTTGCTTGTTTTTATTTATTTTTAATACTTTTCAGTATATTAAAAGTGAAAATAATGCCATATAGTATCACAAATACTGTATATTTTGATCATTTACATTTAGCATATAAATTTCTTTGACGCAAAAGTACAATACAATATACTTTCATGTTGCCAAAAACAATTATAGTATTCATCACAGAATATCAATTCCTGCCACTATAAGCACAGTTATCTTATAAAATTGTTGTTTTGCTTTTGTTTTCCATCTGCGGGTTTCATCTCCCATTAATGCATCATAAAACCAATTAGTGGGAGAAATGCAGGGCAACCAAGGCGTGAAAAACTCCTTCCCCTTCTCTCCCTCCAGCCAGGGTAAACTGGCTGAAAATCTCTGTGTGTAGGATTTGTACTCACTCCCCTCCAGCCCACAGGGCCTCAGTAATTTATACTGATTTTCTCCATTTTTCCCCTCCCCTCCCCTTTACCTCCATCTGTCCCCGCTGCAACCACATTCTAAGAAACTTTCAATTGAACACAAATATATAATACATTACTGTGGTGGTGATAAATATTTTTTTTGTGCTGGGCTGTAATGTGAAATAGATATTTTACTGAGGTTTATGGTACAAAGTTTGAGAAACAGTATCCTAATATAGCTATTTAGACTGAATGATGGATGTCTCCTTTTAATATCATCCGTGTGTCTAAGATGCAGTATTTACATTTTTTGAGATAATGTTTAAAGACAAAATTTAAGTCATGTGATAAAGGTAAGACTTGAGCCAAAAGAATGTTCTAGTTCCCCCTGACCCACCCACCCTAAGCAAGAAGGTATGTTACCAACCAGAGGCTTTGATACTTTGATTCCTTCCTCTTCTTCCCTCTGTATGACGCATATAGTTAAACATTTTATGTTTTCAAAAAGTAATCTCTGCCTTATTGCTCTGGCTTTGCAAAAACGGAAGGGAAGCAAAGGAACCGGTCTGACTATTACGACGATTTCCTCCTCCGGCGCGTGACTCTAGCAGAGCTGTAAAAGGCGATCGTGGAGGAGAGTGGTTCCGCCCAGCAGACATCTCCGGAGTGTGTACTGTGTGTTTCTTACAGCAGCTCTGATAGCCTGCCGTTCTTCCAGTTTTATGGTTAGAAAATTGAGGTTCAGAGAGGGAGCCAAACTGCAGGGCTATCAAATGCCATAAATGGATTTTCTAACACATGTTTCAGTGGCTGCTCACTCAACAATCATTTGTCAAGAACACATTATGTTTTAAAAAATGTGTGTGATGCCTAGAGGATGTTATGCTGAGCAAGACATGGCGTCTGTCCTTAAGGGGCTTGACTCACTCTGGGGCTAGAGATCCATTTAAACTCCATCAAATATAGTAAGATAATATAGCCATAACAGCCACCGCTTATGGGGTGCTTGTTCTGGGTGAGCTGTGAGGTCTACACGGGGCTGTGTGTCCGACCCTAAGGAGAAAATCTCTTTCAGGGTAAGGATCAGATAAGTTTTTCCATCACCGGGAAAGAGTAGTTAGAATACCCAGCAGCCGAAGGGGACGGTAAGGCGCCTCAGAGCTGTGGGAACTGTGTGCGCAGAGAGGGACTGGCTGGGTGACTGACAGCCTTCTGTTGTTACTGAGATGGGTGTAAGGGTTTGGCTCTGTGATGGGCGAATGGCAGTCAGGAAAACTCCAGAATTCCTAGCTTGGGCAGCAAGGGGGTGGTGGTGGTGAAATATAGAGGCAATTACTGAATTTTATAAGTCCACTCGAGATTCAGTTCTGTGGTTTTAACATAGACACTTTCTTCCTGGAGGAATGAACACTATCTAAACGTTAAGTTTATGTTTGTCATGCATAACTAAGTTGTGGGAAGAGCTCAGAATTAAAATCAGGTGTGGTGGTGGTGTTGTTGCAGGAATTTATTTTTGAAAAACAATGTATATCTGTGGGTATACTTTAATTTGCAAACCTTCCCATGAAGGACTCTTGTCTCTTGATTTAAAATCTATATCCAAACAATAATGAAATAGGAAAGTTCAGGTGTAGCAGGTTCATATATTATCACCAGAAGATGCAATCCCGTTGAATGATAACCGGATGCTGTTAAAAATGAATTTTGAATTCATCGATGTTTGAGTAGCTCTGTCATTATTTTGTCATTTTGACCATTACTCAGATGGATCTGCAAGGGATAAAATGTTATTGTTTTAAAATAAACTTTTAAAAGGACAAAAGCACAAGTTTTTAGGAGTCAAAATGTATGCGAAATGGAAAACTTTAAGGTACTGCCTAAAGCCCTCTTTTAAACTGTTGAAAATGCTTCATTTAGAACACGCTCTGCTTTTTACGGAAACATGGAGCGGTGTTCTAGAAAAGAAAAACAAGGCCTTAAGGAAATGTGTAAATTCTGTATTCATACCATGTTTATGCTATATGTGTTTTTATACCTTCCATTCATGCACCTGCTTTTATATACTTATATAACAAATATCTATTATACAGAATTCAAATAATTAGGAAGCTTGGATAACCACTATCAATATTACACAATTATAATTGAAAAACTTAATGATAATTCTAGGACTTGAAAGAATCTTGAGATGCCTCTAGAATCCTCAAGGGTATACTAAATCAAGTCAAATTCAATATTATTGTTAATTAGATCTTATTATATTATTTGAATACCCGTTATCCTTCTGTATGATGCATTGTTGCTGTCAGTTGGCCTAAATGGTTAATTGACTATGTTTTCATTTTCTATGTGTGAGTATTTGTGAAAAAGTAAGTTAACATGCTCTTTTGGTCATCAGCTGTGGGTATGAATGGGGCGTTTAATAAAATATTCCTTTAATACAAAAAGAATATAACGTACATGCCCTACTTCTGCCCAATTTATGTAGTTGTTTCTACATTTAATTTCTGAGGTATCTGGTAGGAAAAACGGTGTTCCTTTGATTTATGGAAAACGATTGACATGTTATGTTAGTGCATGGCATCAGCGAGCCCTCTTCAGTCCCTAGTTTAGCATTTTTGTTCCTTAGCTTGGTTTGTCTCAGGTTGTTCCAAGTTCTGGTCTTCAGTGATGATGCTTGGATGATGCTTAGTAGAGGCATATCTGGGAAGTCAACATTTGACAGAATATGCTTTTAAATCATCACTAGATTTGCAATCCTTTGTAACCAAGGCTGGGTGTTTAGATTAGAGAACCCATTGTTTTTCAGCCTTCTCCTTTCCCCCATCTCCAGTTGAAAGGAATGGTGAGAGATTTGTTCTCAGGATTGTAACAGTGGCCAGTGTACCGGATTCCACTTCCTGGATTCCAGTTACTGGTAAGAGTTCTAGGGCTTCTGGCCACTTAAATCACAGAAGTACAATCTTATGAGGTTGTTACTATTTTACTTTTGAGAAAACTGGACTTCATTCATTCATTTAACAAGCACACATTGAACCGTTAATAGGTGCCAGGCATTGATCTGAGTTTGGTTACACAGCAATGAATTAGACACAAAGTCCCTACCCACTTGGGGTTTACATTCTGTCGGAGGCTCAGAGAGGCTTTGAGACCTTGCACGAGGTAGGACCTAGAACGTGTGCTACTATCTGCTGTTTCGGTATGATTTTCTCAGTCACGTAAGTTCCAAGGGAAGCCTCAGTCCATTGTGCCTTTTGAACTGTAAGTCAGATGCCGCAGAATCTATTTGGTTCCACAAGTATTTCTGGGTGTCTACTGTGTATGGCATAATGGTAACGGCAAAAGACTGAGAGTTAGGCTTCCTTATAATTGTGCCTCTGACACTATTTGGGGGCAAGTTCCCAAGCTTCTCTGGCCTTACAGGTACTAGATGTGAAGTCACTGGGTTGCTCTAATTTTGTAATGGTTCTATGTGCCTAAAGTTGCCGATGCAGTTATAAAAATGTATGCACTGCAAACACATATGCCAAATGCTGACTCTGGGGGATATAGGCCTCGTGTGGAATTTTGCAGTTTTCAAAGCCCTATCAACACATTATCTGATTAGCTCATCGTTATGACCCAGTGAGAAGATGAGGAAGATGATATCATTTTACTTTTGCACCTGAGAAAACTGAGGCTAAATGGCTGCCCTAGGACACAGAACTAGTAAACGTTTGGACAAAGACTCAAATTCTCACAAATTCTGCCCCAGCTGTCTCTGTTTGGAGACAAGAGGGAGCTTGTCTTGGAAAAAATTGTTTGTTAATCTCTTAGTATATTCAAGACATTATGAACAGAGATAAATGAAATATGGACTTGTATCTATGCTTAAAACACTAGTAGTTCAGCAGGGGAGAGAGGGAGGATAATATTTATACACAAATAACTCCTACAAAGAAATAAAATGGCAAGGGTATTAAGAGTGGCAATGGGAATCAGATGGTGTAAAAGTTTTTTTTTAATGGTTATAAAAGAGACCTCATAGAAAAACACCATTCAAGCCTGTCTTTTATAAACATATGGAGTAGGGGCAAGCACATTCTACATGGAGGTGACACATAAGTTAAGTCACGGAAACAGGAACACGTGAAGGCATGACCTACAGTTCAGTTTAGCTGGAGCAGAGGCTGGGTGAGGATGGCAGTAGAGAGGCGGGTCGGATGGGCTGAGGCCAGTGATAGAGCCCCCAGGACTCCGGACTTTGTTTTGTAAGCCCTTGGGAGCCAATGGAAATTTCTGACCAAAGGAGTGTGTGATCAGAGTAATGTTTCAGAAAACCTGACCTATCAAGAGTGTGTAAAATGGATTGGATTGTGGAATAAAAAGGCTGAATATCATATATGCTGCATGCAGCCAGGACTATGAAAGATGAATCTCGATATGCTAGAAGAATATTGAAAGATATCCTGGAATTTCCTTCGTATGGGCTTAGAAGAATGGTCGGGTTTGCTAAGGAGAGGTTTTGGTAGATGAAGATGCGGATCAATGCGATTATAGCATTTGCTCTCATCAGGGCTCTGGTCATTTTAGAAACAAAAAGACATGTGCCCTTTGAACAACAAAGTGAATAAAACAGGAGTGCCCCCAGAGTGAACCCAAGGTTTCGATTCGGTAAGCTCTGGAATCCACCCAGAATGCAGAATTAAGGGCCATGTATACCTCCTGGGCTGCGTGACCTAAACTTAAGGCCAGTTTACGCCAAGAGGGATGGATGCCTAATACCACTCTGGGGGCCACAGAGCTAATTCAACTCTTAAGGAGACTATCAGACTTGAGGGTGTTCCCAGTAGCATCAAAACGTAAATAATCATTAGATTTATAGAGGATAAGAGGAAGAAATCCAACCAGATGGCTGGACAACGCACAGAAGCTCAGCCTGAAGCAATGCAGCTCTGCTGTAAACAGCTGGGAAACAGCTGCAGCTGACAGCCTCGGCTGGCATGCCGCTGCCAGTGACGGGCGTGCTCAGTACCAGGGGAAGTGGCATGAAATCTGCAAGGCTAAACACTGGGACTTAGAGCCTGGCAGGCCAATCCTGAGACACACACTAGAAGGCAGGCCTCTCTGCTGGTTGACGTGCTGTATTTCACTTGCCCAGGATGGAACAACACCAGTCGATTCTCCTTCTGGCTTCAAAAAGAAAGAAGGAGGCTTCATTTTGCCTCTTAGGTCTTATGTGCAATTACTATCTACACAGCAACCCTCCTGCCATGGACAGACTTCAGCTTGTTGGTATGTCGAAGAAATTGCCAACGTGCTGTCCAGAGTGTTTATCACTTTACAGTCCCAGCAGCAGTGTATGGGAACTCCAGTTGCTCCATGTTCTCTCCAATAGTTGGTATGGCTAGGCTTCTGTAAGTTTAGTCACCTAATAGGTGTATAGTGGTAGCTATTGGGGCATTGATTTGCATTTCCCCAAAGGACACGTTAATGTGCTTCTTGCCATCATACAACTTGTTTGGTGAAGTGTCTTCTCAAATACTTTCCCCCCATTTTTAAAATTAAAATTGTGTCTTCTTTTTTAGTTGTAAGAGTTCTTTATATATTCTAGATATGCCTGCAGTCAGACTCAGGCTTTGCAAATATTTTTCCCCCATTTGTGGCTTCTCTTTTTGTTTTCTTAAGAGTAGTTTTTAAGAGCAAAAGTTTTAATTTCGATAAAGTTTTTGCTTTTAAGTTCAGGAGTGAGGTCAATTTTTTTGGCCCACCCTCAGCTAAATTTCAAGAGCTTTATGGGAACTATCACCAGATCTTGAGATCACCTACAACTGACACTCAAACCCACTTCAAAGGATTTTGAGGATTTCCTATTCAATGAAAGCAGAGACCTTGAAAAGCATCTTTTTGGAGTCCCTTGTATCTCTTGAAAAATGTGACTAATGCAGGAATGGAATATTTGATTCTGGGCCTCGTGTTTTTTGGTAGCAGATTTCCTCAAAGGACACTTCAAGTGACTTAAAAGTATTGACTATCGCCCTGGCTGGTGTAGCTCAGTGGATTGAGCACAGACTGCAAACCAAAGGGTCACAAGTTCGATCCCAGTCAGGGCACATGCCTGGGTTGTGGGCCAGGTCCCCAGTAGGGGGCATGTGAGAGGCAACCACACACTGATGTTTCCCTCCCTCTCTTTCTCCCTCCCTTCCTCTCTCTCTAAAGATAAATAAAACCTTTACAATATTTTAAAAAAGTATTGACTACCCTGATTCATTTGTGTCATCACCCAAGCACTTTAGAGGCAATGAGGTTGCCTTTTGTCTGATAAATTTACTTGTTTATTTAGAGAGGATAAGAAGCCAAAGCTAAGAACAACTGGCCTTACATTCCAGAAAGATATCAGAAACATCCTTTGAAAAACTACAATGTTTTCTGAAAACGTGTTCCTACATCAGAACCATCCAGGTAAAAGCAGATCTTTGTTTCCAATCCCGTTTTCTGCGTCACAATCTCTAGGCAGCAGGACCCCATGCGATTCTGATGCACACCCAATTGGGGAACCCTATCTGCCCCTGGGAGAGAAGGAGTTAAACGGCAGGACGCTAACTACTCCGGTGGATTATTACCCGCTCTAGGCAGGAATGCACCGAAGTCCACTGGCTGCAGGCAACACGGTCCCTAAGGGGCGTGGGGCAGAGGCATCTGTGGTTGGGAGGCATTATTTACTGTCTCCCGTGTGGGGCCGAGCAAAGTGGATGTCATTTTCCTGAAGCCAGAACGAGTGCAGGAGAATGGCAGAAGTGGTTTCCTAGAGGTTTGACATTTAGTTGCAGATGTATAATACATATTGAAGCATGGCTTTACATTCTTTCTTAACAAGATACAAACCTTCTTGTAAGTTGTACAGCAATTAGTATGTTAGCACAATGACATTTATCATGAAATACAAAAAACTGTGGGCAAGTAAAACATCCCCTTCGCCCACCACTTGAGACCATCTAAAGCCAATGGGAATCTGCAGCCACGCTGGATGTACGCTGGATGTAACTTCCCACCTCCTTGCCATTGTCCCTGTGTTTTCCCCTAACTCTTATCAACATTCTGTCAATCTTTCAATGACAGACATAAACACCAGGCACTGTCCGACCTCATCGCTATCCTCCAACCCATTCCTCCAGCTGGAAGGTTCTCCGCGTCTTGCTCCTGTCTACTCGCAACTCCTTCTCCCTGCGGAAACGCTGCTTTGCCCAGGTGTGTCTCCTCACTGTCCTCGCAAAGCCAGGCACAAGCCAACATTGGTGTCATTATACTTACCATTTCCTCCCATTTTCTAAAATGTTCCCCCCTTTCTACTGTTTTAATTCTACCCATATTTCAAGATCAGAATAAATCCTGTGTCTTTCTCAAGTTCTCTCCTGACCACGGAAGTCTACCCTGATTTCTGCCTCTTTCGCTACTCTTAACAGTCTGTACCTCTTTGGCATTTTTCTAAAGTTGCAGGATTCATGATCTTTTTATGAGTTTTAGCTTCCCAACAAAATTAAGTTTCTTGTAGGCTGTACGTCTTCACGTTCCCCACATTTCCCTATAAGGCGGTCTTAGAAATCTGGCAATTCTAATATTTGCTAGTGAAATTCAGTACATAAAGGAAAATTCTAGAGGCTGGAGTAATGCACAGAATTACAGTCTCATTCGTAGTTTAGAACACGTCTGGGTTATACCTATACGTCCCATATCTCACCAGGTGTGAGCATCTAGATGGCAGGGAGTCTCATGTGTACCTTTTGGATTTCTGGTCCACAGTAAATTAAAGTTTATTGAATTAGTAATTAGAAAGTACTTTCTTATAACATCAAAAAACATGATATGCTCAGCTCCCGCCTCTCAATGTTCTTTCTTCCCAAGCCCCTACCCTCAATGTGCTTTTAAAACTGGTATCAGTGACTAGAACTGCTTAGAACTGGAGGTAATTATCTCACACCGTCCACACTTCTGTGTTCACACACTGCTGTTCACGCGTCTGTGTTTTCCCTCAAGCAGGCCGCCCCCGCCCCCGCCCGCCCCCGCTGGAATGCTCTTTCTATCTTTCTTTACCTGGCCAACTTTAACTCATTCTTCAAGCCTGGTTCACAGTTTCCCCTAGAAACGCTCGCCAGACCTTTAGGAGTCCAGCGGCCCCTCCTCTGCGTTTCCGCCACACCCCGTACAGCCTTCCATTTCAGCCTTGGTCGCATATTGTTGGCATGTTGTTTCTGTGCTTGGCTCCCTGGTTACACTGCACTCCCCTGCACGTCCCAGCTACCTCGTGCTTTGAACAGGTTATTTCTCAACCTGACTCTTACCCACTTGCTATCCCTCACCTCGCAGAGTCTGGTGTATCATAAGCATTCAGGTTTGCTAAACTGTTGGCCAGTGATTCTCAACCAGAGGGTGATTTTGTTCTCCAGGGCTCACTTGGCAGTGCCTGAAAATATTTTTGATTGTCACAACATGGGAAAGAGGGTTGCTACTGACATCTAGCAGGCAGAGGTCGGGATGTTTATTAACACCTTAAACTACATGGGACAGACTTGCCCTCCACCCGGCCCCCCACCCCCCAGGGATAAATAATTGCACAGTCCCAAATGTTGCTAGTGCTGAAGCCGAGGAATCTTGGCTTAAACTGTAGTGTGGAAAACTATTGTTTGTTAAAACCAATGCTTTGGAAAATTTTGAGGCTATGCTCTCATCTCTATGTGATTTATTTATTTATTTTTGGGAAGACTTGGATATGTATTAACAGCTGGGAATGAACCGATAATGACGGCAGCTTCTGAGAGGTTAGCGAAAGGCTTGGTTTCTAAGTGTGATCAGTGTTGGAAACCAGGAGCTAAAAGCTTTCGTTCACTTGGGGTTCTGTAGGTTTACTCAAAAACTCTCTATGCACCTGTTTAAATTAGTTCCAGGTACACATGAAAAGATCAGACCTTTTTATGTGGAAGATCAGTCCCACAGGGATTCAGAATCGCTTCTCCTGGTCATTTATGAAGTGAACTGGGGAACCTTTGGGGTTTTATGTACTAAATGTAGCCGTGCTCCCACATAAAACTGCAGGGGGAACGGCACTTACGCAGGAGAGACCCCGGTACATCACTGCACGCAAGCGCGGCTTTCCAGGGACTTCAACTCACCTACTTAGACCAAAGGGGCTGTCAGTTAATTTAACAAACTATCCCTGTTCCCTGATCTTTGGGCCATAAAAATTGTTCATCTGCTCAGTCACAGGCCATTTAATTTCGGATGCGTCGTTGCCAGTTGGTTACAGTAATTAGCATTCCCTATATTGTGGCAGCTTCCCTGAAGCTATGCTAAGTAGGGTTGCACTTTTGTGTGGAAGCATAAGCTGGGTTGCACAAATGAGCCTGGCCACCCATCTTAGAGACAGAAGCCCTAACTATCATCTTCTTGGCTCGGGTGCCTTCTAGGCCCACCTGCAGATCTTATTTACTGATTATTAATGACAAACTGTAGGCAGCTGTGAAAGGCACAGCATGGCAACTCAAAGCTGCAACTCAGAACTATCCTCCGCGGGACCGTAATTTTCTTGAATGACACCTGACTTCATTTTAATTTCTTTCTTTGCTCCAAATGCAGTTGTGCTGGGGAAATGCAATAGAAATTCAATGAGCTCCAGGTTTAATAGGCAGACTTGCAACATTTGTTGGTGCATCTGTTAGTTTCCTGGCAGCAGTGGGGCATTTGGAGAGGAAATACACATTTGTGTTTGTTCCAGAGTTGGCATACAACCTGTAAGGTGATGATTCGGCAGGGCCCCTGGTGAGATACCAAAGAGCAAGGGTACCTAGCGGTTCACTAGTTGCCAGTCTATAGAGATCACATATTGCGTGGGCTTAAAAATCAAATTTGATTGAATAAATAAATGTTAATCTTCAAATAGTACTCAGCTTAGGAGCTTCAAATAGCGTTCATGCTTAGGAGATCAGATTTTTACTCCATTTTGGAGGGACATGGTATTCTGTGTAAAATGCTGAACATCAATTGGCTTCATTAGGAATGAGAACTGGATTTAGTTCTTTGAAATCAGCACACATCTGCATTTTAGTTTGTACATCTGCAGACTTTTGGTTACCCAGGAAACCACCATGCAAGAGTTTGCAAGAAGGGCTCATCACACATAGCTTCACATCCAGAGTAATTTTATTTCTTTTTCTAATATGCTGGAAAGTACTGTTTCATCAGTGCAATTCATGTTTGCATGTTTAATTTTTAGACAAATAGGACAAACACCTTGAGTGTAATGAAACATAGGCCATGTTGTTTTCATCCTTTGAGCGATGCTCAGGCAATGATGGCACTTTAGCTCACATTAGTTGCTGTCTTGTCTTTTACTGCAAGGCGAAGTTGTTCAAATGAATGAAAGTGTCTTAAGGTGAAATTCTTGAGGGTGAGGGGCAAACACATTTTATGATGGATTCATCATTTTGCTATCCTATCACCATATTCTCTAAGCACAGTGAACTCTGCTAATTTAAAAAATGATCTACACTACATAGTCTGGATACAATTAATCTTTATTTGCATAAGTTGTGAGGTAAAATAAAGTAAATATTACAAGGACAGAAAAGAGCTACTCTTGTATCTGGTGACAGGGTACGCAGTGAGAAATGATGACGATGACCAACAAGACGGGCACAAGGGGTGTGCTTGTTAGTGTAGCTGTTTTGTTTTCCTTTACCTTTTTTTAAAACAGGCATGTACAAAGGATCATTTTCACAAATGTGAACGCAAGCACAGAAACTCACTAAGAACAATGGACGTTTGGGGGGGAAGAAAACTGGGCCCGTGTCCAGGAATCCCTCATTTCATTTGTTACCTAAAAAGGAAAAAGGAAAAAGAAGAAGAAGAAAAGCACCATGGAATACTCAACATAATAGCCACAGCAGGAGAAGCAATGAGCAAAAGAACTTGAGGACTCCATTTCAGAAACTCCTTTAGACCACATCACAAGAGCTACAGTGGGCAGCAGAAGCGGGACAAGTTCTTATTGTCCAAGACGTATTTCTGGTGGAGCAGGAATCTTTTTAAACCACGCCGGCATAGAAAAGCTATGCTCTGCTTCCAATCGCCTTCTACTCCTATTCATTTTTTTTCCCCGTAAGGTAGCAAAAATAGTCTTGCTTTTGATAGGGGAGGAGGAAAGAATGTAAATACTTGTCTAAGAGTATTGTGGCGAATGGCCTTTGGAAAGCTTTATTGACAAGCTCAACTCAATTATAAATGAAGGGAAAGGCAAAGTGTTTGTAAAGGCAGCCTTTTTATTGGGGTCTCCCAGCAGGTTATTCTTGTCAACGTCCAGAATGAATCAAGAAAGTGAGGAATTCAGAGCCGCTAGAATTCTGTGCTCCATTTTACCTTTCTTTCTTT
>PVKM010015889.1:0-27427 GCA_004027735.1 Carollia perspicillata | reverse complement strand
TATGTCGATCCTGTGGCCTCCTCGGGTAGAAGCTGGATCAGTAAAGCAATGATTAGGTGCCCTTGCTCCTGCCTTCTGAAGGGAAGGTTTTGTCTTGCTTCACATCCCCTCAAGTACAAAGGGGGACGAGTGGGAATGAAAACAAAGAAGGCTTCAAGATCAGCACCCGAAGACACGTGGCAGGCCCTGCCCACATGGTGCTGGCTGCACAGAAGCCTGGTGGAGCAGGGGAAATTCTGCCCCATGAGGATGTATACTTGGCAGGGCAAGGGGAAAGCAGCAGGCCACATTTGAGCTTAATTGCCCTTAAATGCAGCTCAAGGAACGCCAGGTTCTTACCACCAATCAGCGAAGTCAGTCCTTCATTAGAGAGGAGTGATTGGGAGGCTGGAAAGACCTGAGAGACCTATTTGCCCAGTCCTGTTTTGTTTTCTTTTCCTGCTGAAGGAACAGAAGTCCTCTGTGGAAACAGCAGGGAGAATTAGAGAGTAACTGTTTCTCCTAAATACATAACTAGACACCCAGTCCTAGGACAAGAAATTTACATGCATTACTTTGTTTAATTATGACCTTCTTATAACCTTATAAATTTTACAGATGCACAAACTGAGCCCTGGAGGTTTCTGCCTCATGGCTTGTACGAGGAAGATAATGTCTATACCCAGCTCTTCTCTCCACAAAGTCATGTGTTTATTCCTGCTGCCACAGTTTTAGGGGAGAGTATTTCTCCGGAAGGTTGGATGAGGGAACATCCCACTGAGAGAAGGGTCTCAGGCTGAGCATGCACGTGTTGGGGTGGAGGAGGAAGCAGTGGTGGAGATGGGAGCCTCAGGGTCAAATGCAGACTTCCACCCACTCTGCACACTGTTACTTCAGCTGGCCCGGAACCACCAGCCTATCATAACAGCCACTCATTTGAGGTTTGCTACCGGGGAGGGTAACGGGAGCTATTACTTTTATTTCCTTATGCTTTCCCCCCTCCCTCCTTTGAACACCTCTGTGCTGGGAGATCAAGGCCTCCTGCTAACCAGCTATCCAGCAACTTAAAGAACATTTTAACATACTCATATTAATTTTCTTGTAACAGCAACTGTCTTCATCCCTTTGAGTCCTAGAGACCTGGAGCCCTGGTAGTCTCCAGCCAAAGCAAACCCTCTGAGACTGCAAGATTGTTTGCTTGATATTTACAGGTTGATTTCTCTAATATTGGATTTCTGTCTGTGTGAGCAAAATGAATTCCCTTTGTGGTAGAATGAGAGATGAGAGAGGGGAGGGAATGGCTCAGGGCGAGTCCGGGAGACACCAGCTTACGCTGCTTGGTGGTCATGTTCTTAAGGACGAAGCCCGTTTACTCAGCATAGTGGTGCCGTATCAGTGTGACCCACTGACACTCTCTGAGACCGTTCCACACAGGCGCCGGGAACATTCGAGCTGCATGGCTTCCGTCTGCTCTTCTTCCCCTGTGTTGTTAATCAGACATTTACAACTCAGGACATCCGATGTGATCATTACATGTGGAACTAGTACTGACTTTTCAGAAGTGATCCTTTCTCCACCTGACTCTTCCTGGACTTATAATTTAAAAGATCACTTTTATCATAAAACGTCACAGAGCATGGTGGAAACAGCACCACTTTTCAAGTTGGGCAGACTGGGTATAATCCTAACTCTGTCACTTATTAGCATTGAGATCTCAGAAAATTATCTCAACCGCTCAGGATCTTAAAGATTTCCTCTATAAAATGGGAAGAGTATTTCCCCTTCAGTGCTGTTGGGCCAAGTAAATGAGGTAATGGATGTGAAGACCTTGAATAGGTTCTGATTTTTTGTAGGGAACTCTGTAAATTCTCGTTACTTTAATTAACAGAAATTCTTTATGCAATTGCTATTGTCTCATATATCTCCTTTTAGGGGTACAGGTTTGGTCTGTACCAAGCACAATGCCACATGCATTCCATACGACGAACAAAGATGTTTAAAGTGGATCAGATGATCCTGTAGGTGTTCTCCTCATCAGAAAGTATTGAACACATGTGCATCGGTGGTGATGACATTGATGGTGATGATGAGGGCAAGGATGATGTTGGTGGTAATAATGTCAACAATTTATGATAGAAGAGAATAGAAGCCTCAGAATATATATATTAATTTTCATATCTTTTTGTCTTGGCTGCCAAGAAACTCAGATTAATTCTTCACTGAAAAACACTAAGTCTTCTAAGTTCTTCAGTTATTTCTTACCTTGTAATCACTTTTTCTCCTTGTTTGTGCTATTACAATGATCTCACTCAGAGGGCTTTAACATTGGGGGCACCTCCAGGATCAAATCATTTTAAGAACTAGGTGGAAATGCACACCCACACCCGGAGCCCCGCCTACACACCTATAGACATACGATTCGTATATTAGGACACTGCATTCATTTAACTGATTCATTCACTCTTGATCCATTCAGCCCTCTCCACTGCGACTGTGGGCAACAGGCGGGGATTTATTTGCATTAGGACCCCAGCATCTGAGTGAAGCTAAATGCCCCAAGCAGGTCTTGGGTTCTCAACTGGCTAATTAGACTGGGGCCAAGGTGTTTCCTGCACTTGCCTAGCAGCTGGACAGACTTCCTTCTGCATGCTGCCTGACACCCAGGGTGACACAGTTGTGCCCTGGCCACCACACTCTAGTTGAAGATGTTGCCATCCTCGTTGGTGGGACCTATGCTCTGGAGTTATATGAATGACTAATTTGACCGTGCCTTATACCAAATTGTTTCGTTTGTGGTGGTGGTGGTTTTACTTTACAAAGGACTTTGCAAAGTTTGAACAGGTCGAGTGTATCATATGTGGTGGAGGCAATTGGAGGAATATGAATGCAGACTGCTCATTAGATAGTGTGGACATTTGTTGATTATATTAGGAGCATAACTATATTGTGTTTATGTAGAAACATATCTATTTTTAGTGATGTATACTAAACATTTATGGAAGAAGTACCATATGTCTGTGATTTACTTTAAAACATTTCAGGGAAAACAATAAAGCAAATATGGTAAAAAAAATATTGGCAATTTCTAAACCCACATGATAGGTACAAGAGTGTTTATTGTATTCAGACTGAACCATATGGAACTGCTAATATTAGATCATTATTGACCTAAAAACAGCAATTTCATACTATGCAACTTTTTACTTGTCTCTAATTTCATGTGTATTTGAATTTTTGTTCAGACAGCGACAAAAAGTTTCCACGTGTCTATAGGAAAAATTCCAGATACTTTTGTATGGTTCTAAACACAATGTAAAGAACAAAATAAATGAACAATAAAACTGAGGCAGGCTCATAGACACAGAAAGCAGACTAGTGGTTACACAGGGGAAGGGGTTGGAGGACTGGGAGAAAGAAGTGAAGGAATTGAGAAGTACAAATTGGTAGTTACAGAATAGTCACAGGGTGTAAAGTACAGCATAAGGAATCAAATCAATAACGTTGTAACTATGTATGGCACCAGTTAGATACTGAAAATATCAGGGGGATCACCTTGTAATGTATATGATTTTCTAGCTACTATGCTGTACACCTGAAACCAATACAAAATAATATTGAAAGTAAACTGTAATTGGAAAATTAAAATGAAGCAAAATGAAAGTAAATAAAGAAAGGAGTCAGTGGCCTGGTCCCCACCCCACTTCTCCAACACACACCTCTTTCCCTCCACCTACACCACCCCAACCCCTGCGTACTGTGGGTGAAGCCTTGGTTCAACCTCCTTATTTTGAACTGCTTGATTGTCCCAAGCAAGCCAAGTCTTTCTCTGAGTGTTTTCTGAGTGTCCCCCTTGCCCAGAACATCACACTTCCACTAACTATGCTGACAGCTATTCATGTCCCAAACTCAGCTCTTGGGTCACATTGATTTTGAAGCCATTGCTGAGTCGATCCCACCCTCGGTTTCTTCCTCTCTTGTTCTCTGTTGTCCCTGTGCCTTTGCCCCAGTAGACCTCCCCAGTGTTCATTATGCATCATTGTCTGATGTCTTCCAAGGCTTTTCTCTGGCACACTAAGTCCCTCAATGGCGAGTGCAACATCTTTATTCATCTTTTTTATACATCTTCAGGAATGTAATTTGCTGTCCACGTTCAGGACTGACTTTCTATCGGCTCTGTGCCCAGCAGCTGCACAACAACTGGCCGCCCTGCCCTCAGAGAGCCTGCCATGTCCAGTGCCAGCCACAGGATTCAGCCCTAATGGATATATGTTGAATGAACATGCAAAGGTTGGGGTCTGACTCCAGCTAGGTCTTCTTTCCACTGGCCATGTGGCTGTACTTTTTATGGTAAAAAATACCATTATAATCAGTGGTCATAATGGGGACAAAGCCTAGGAGACAAAGAGGTAAATGTGTAATGAAGAGCACCTAAGAGCTGGGGATCATATCTCCTTATTGTGTCTGTGTTACATTGTGACTCAGAGGAGATAACCCTGGTGAGTTGATGGTTAAGCAATAGATCTTCTGAATTCTTCTTCAAGTTCCACTTTCTCTGTAGGAGTTTTCACTGATCATACCACCTGGAACAGATTTACTTCCTGAGACTAACTAGTGTGTGTGCCAAGTGTTCAACGTACCAACATGCTAAGTGTTGGCGTCTCCATTTCAGGTTACTTACCAGACTGCAAACTCCTTGAGGGCAGGGTTTATAATTTACTAAATTTTATTTCTCACAGCACCTAGCATAGTGTTTTGTCTAGAGTAGTAATGAAAATGAAGATAACAATAGCAGCTAATACTTACATGGTGTTTCTAGGTACCAGCTACCCTTGAACATATAGAGTGGGACAAAAGTAGGTTTACAGCTGTTCATAGGGAAATCTTGAACCTTTTCATAAATTGGCTCCCTGCATGTTGAGGGCAAAGAAAGAAAGCAGAGCACACCGAATAACTAGGTGGCAGTTTTCATAAACAAGGGGACTTACTTACCAGGCTTGCCTTGGGCAGCTGCAAGACAAGTAGATTTTACTGACTTGCTAGGATCTTCAAGTTTGTAGAGAAGCCTTAACGAGGTCAAATAATGTATATCAGCTCTATGGTCTGAACAACATATTGCTCCCTCAAGGCTGTGTCCTTGGATCACCCTCTAGTGTGGGGAAGGCAAGTGAAATGCACATTCCAAGGACAAGGGAGGGGGAGAAGCCTCTGACTGCCCAGGCTCCTGCTACCAGTTACCCAGCAATCATGTCCTGCTGACGTCCTCCTTCAGTAATGTTCCCTACAGGGCAGCCATTAGGATGGGCTACATTTTACAGATGAGAATGTTAAGAGAGGAAACAAAGTTTAGTACCTTGCCCCAAATTATTGTTCACTTAGGAAGAGGTAGAAGTGGGATTAAAAACCAAGCAGGTTTATTAAATGTCTGTCTCTATCTCTAGCTCTCTGTCTCTGTCTATATCTATACCTATTTGAATAGTACTTGTATGCAATGGATACTACATTTATATTGGTCAAATAAGGAAGTGCAGACAATTATATTTTCAATGGCACTCTCCTAGTATATTGTTCTGCATCTCTCATAATAGTCAGGAATACATTATGGAAATGAGTGGGAATGTGGAAGATAGAATTTAAATTAAATGAATTAAAATTAATTATTTAATTGCTTACTGTGGTAAGTGCCTTGAGTAGCAGTACAAAGTGCTGGGAGAGAGAGAGAGAAATAATATCAAGAGAGTCCCTAAGACAGACTGGAAGGCAAGGAAAGGGGATGGCCATCGTATGGGGTGGTGGGAAGGTCCGGGAGTGAGGGGGAGAGTGGCGAGGAAGGGTTAGGTGGATCACACAATGCAGAAACTTGGAAAAAGGATGCCCATGCAATTTATCACACAAATTGGTCTCATATATAAATGGAGTTTGGATGCTGTAAATTATTACACAGGAACCACAAATCAAGGGGGAGCAGGGAGCCAGTAGGCAGCTATGACAATAGTCCTAGGAGGAGATGATTAGTAGCTATGATTACAGAGGTGGTGGTAGAAATGGAGAGAAGTAGACACATTGGATGTATATGAGAAGGTGGATTCAACAAGGCACAACTGAAAGACCCAAACAAAGTTCTCAGGAAGGAGATTATCTATCTATCATCTGTCTATCTGTCTATCTATCATTCTAATCTCTGGCTCTCATAATGAGAACCTATGAACCTGTAATTATGGTGCAAAATTTTAAATATATGTTAGTAAGGGAAGAAAAGCACATCTACACTTACACTGACATTTAGTTGGAGCTAAATTCTTTGGAAGGAATTAGAATGCTAATGAATCTCTTACTCAGGGCTCTAGAGGATCAAGTTCTACAGATTCTTTATTTTCTCTGGATTTTAGTGGGGGATTTCAGTTCTATGGCAGTGAATTGCATTTCTCTCCAAGGCTTCTCAACAAACAATTTGCAGTGTAAATATATTTGTTGGCATGCAAATCACTCTCCATTATGAGCCTTGATTAATATTATAATGTGTTGATGAAAGCCTGTAAGTGGTTCTTGGAACTAAGGTTTCAGACAAAGATGTGCTGTTTGGGTACAGCGTGTTTGTTGAATATTAGATTAGGTTTTTTGTTTTGTTTCTCTCTCTCTCTCTTTCTCTCTCTCTCTCACTCTCTCTCTCCCTCCCTTTTAAGGAGATGCTTGGTATGAAGTGGTAACAAACTTCAATATACACAATTAATTAACACAACCAATCTATTGCCCTGACTGCACAAAAACACTCCTCCCCAAAGCATCCATGATGTCTGATCACATCGAGGCAGCCTTTGAGCATGCAGGCCCTCTGGTTCAGCTGTTAGCCTCTTGCTCATTGCCAACATCCTGTCTCTGGAGAAGTATTGTTCTGTAGCATCGTGCGCCTTTTAAATATGCTACGTGCATGTGGGTTGATTAGACCGCGTGCCAATTCCCAATCTGCCTACTGAAATGCAGAGATAGATTTACTGGGCTTTGCTTTTGTGAAGACGGGTTTCTCCTCATTAATAGCTGTAAGCACAAATGCTGAGAAACAGAAATGGTGGACTCTCCATCACAAGCAATTCAAGTGCAGCCGAAATAAACAACAATTCAACGCAAGATGTGCAAACTCAGAAAATAAGCTGCGATTAAGAGCACAGGGTTTCAAACGCAGACAAAACTTGGTCAAAATCCAGCTCTGCCACTTAACAGCTGCCTGACCTTGACCACGTGGTAGTACCTCCCCAAGTTTCACGTTTCTCATTTGGAAACTGGGGTAAATAATTTCTAGCTCTTGAATTTGGAGTGAAAATTAAATGAACTCGTGTATGTGAAGTGCTTTCCTGGCCAAAAAATAAATAAAAAAAAAAGTGTTCAGTTAATAGAGGCTCTTGCCGTAAGCAGATTCTCAGCTTCTGGTCCAAAAATACCAAGGCAATAAATTGTAGTTGACTGAACTCTCCTCAAGGTTTGTGGATTTTATTATATCTAATCATCTCTAAATCCTTGCAGCCAAGAATTTTGGCACTCGGCTGCAATATACCCCTTCCCCAGATGCCTATGTGAGGTTTAGTTGTCAGAGTGCTTTGTAGACCATCCTGAACCTCTCAGGAACAGGGTGCCTGTTACCACTCCATGGCTGAGTACCCAGGCACACAGAAGGTAAAAATAGAGCCAGAGGCCATAAGGAATAAAACAAGGTGAAGAAGCCATGTTTGCTAAAGGAAGATGCAGTGGAGGTTGAATTCCGGCCCTAACTAGATGCAGAGTCCTGTCCAGGTTTTGGTCTTGCACTGTGGCCCCCCAGTGACGGGATAGCACTTCACGACACATGTGCTCTATTCTCTGAGCGACTGGTGAGTCACTACAGCCTCTTGGTGGATTGTGTTGGTGCAGAACAAATGTGAATTATCCAGTCAAAAACATAAGAAATACACTGTGTCAACACCCAGGAGGCAGACCGGGAATGACTTTGGGGGGATGCAAGAAAGGTCTTCCCGTGCAAAGAACATTCTGCATCGCATAAGGAGGTATTTTGCAGGATTGTTTCAGCAATTTAGCATCTATTTTCATTAAAATATTGTACATGGATTTGTACAGCATATTCAAATCCATTTCTAGACAAATGGGTATATATGTATAAGTGAAATTCAAAAAAAAAAGATCCTGAAATCTCTAATCTTTCTTTTCCCTCCTCATTCTTGGCTTGTTGCTGCTTCACTGAACTAACCTCTTGGGTCTCATACCTCCACCACCTACTCAAAGAAGTAGGTCAACCTACTTCTTCTATCTTTTCGATTTCCTTGAACGGCATTCCCATTCTTCTATTGCTTTTGCCCAAAAAAACTAGTTCTGTTTCTGACTCCTTTTTTATATCTTATACCCAATATCTAATTAATCAACAAACCTTTTCTGCCTCCAAAACATATCCAGAACCTTTATACTTCTTAGCTCCTTCATTCCCCAGTACTCTGGTACAAGTGCCCACGGTCTCTCTCCTGGAATGTGGGTCACCTTCTACCTGGTCTACGTGTTTCCCCTCACGAATCAGCAGTCCTGTCAAAATACAGAGCAGCTGAGGGTTCTTCTTCATTCACACCCCTTCAATGGCTTTCCATTTTCCCCATAGTGAGGGCCAACACCTTAACAGTGGGCTGCCCAGCCCTGCAGAGCCCTCCCTCTTTACCTCCCCATTATACTGCACCTCCTCTCCCTCTCCCTGGTGTTCACCCTCCTTCAGTCACACTGGCCTCTGCTTTCCCTCAAACACCATCCAGACTCAGGCCCTTTGCATCACTCTCTGTCCCGTTCCCTTGCTTTATTTTTTCATAGCACTGCAAACAGTTGTATTTTATTTATTTTTTTAAACCTAAGTCCCTACTAGACAGACATAGAGCTCTATCAATCTTTTTCTTTGTTGTCATTATTGTATCTCTACCTCCTAGAACAGCACCTTGGAGACAGTAGGCATTCAAAAATATTTGTAACTGATTGAGGTATAGAAAGAGAGAAAGATGCAATGAACCACGTAGAATTCCATGAACCCCAGAAGCAGGATCAACATGACTGATGAAATGAACAGGATTCGAAGATGTTGTGTTAGTGTTATAACAATTTTCCAACACATTGTACCCAACCTAACATCAATCTGTTGTGATAAGAGAATCAGTGTTGAATCATCTCAGGTTCACTTTTTCTTTCAGATGCTTTCATTTTTTTTTAAGGCAGGCAGTTGTAGGGAAAATAATATAACAGGATGGTTAAAATAGAAACCTATTGGAGTAAGGTAGCAGTAAGGTGGTGTGTAAGATACACAATCGCTAATGAGCACTTCCCTTCTAATTCCATTTAAATATCACTAAGTCATCAGCATAGCATGTTGCACCCCTGATTAACTGTCTGAAATCTACTTCAGAAAACAAATTCTTCTTGACAGGGCTAATATCTCTTTATTATCTAGGTTGGTCTAGTTACCTTTTTATCTGTTTACGATTTCCCCTCCCTTCCAGAGGTCTGTCTTCTGAGGTTCTGTTGGCCTTTTATCTGTGTCACTGAGTAACAGATGTCATCAAACATGGACAGTTTGAGGATGGTGGAAGATGCTCTAATTTGATTGTGCATCTCCCAGTGGGTGCCCTGCGGTCCCGAGGTTTACTGTGACTGGCAGTGATTTCCTCAGATTACTAGAGCTACCAAGGAGCCTCCCTACTGGGATCCTATTTCACAAAAAGCTGCAATGACTGGTCTTGGCTGTGGGAACAATGGTCAACTGTAAGGTCTCCTATAACCAGGCCCGTCCTCTCAGTACATCTTTTTCTTCTTTCACTGTCCCACAGGTCCCTGCCCCTCTTCTTGGACTAAACTGGCCTTTCTAAACCTACTTACTCCCAACTTCACGCTTGGGGTTTATGATTTCATAGCTGCTTGGAATACCTCATAGTTCCTTTCGTGCATCTAAAAATCCCAGTACAAACTCAATTTCTTTATGAGTTTGTCCTGAACATCAGCTCACAGTCATCTCTTTCACTGATCATCCTTAAAAATAAGCCTTTTATTTTAGAACTTCACCATTATCATGTCTTGCTGTTCTACTTAATTTTTATCATGATAATTATAGTAGCTAAAAGCTGATAATAATAACAGCTATCGTTCTTATCTAATATACTCTTATGCTTTGCTGACATTATTTTATTTAGTCCCCTTGGTAATTTGGGGAAGGATTAATGTTGCTTCCATTTTATAACTAGGAAACCAAAGCTCAGAGTACATGTCCAAGGTCCCATAGCCTGTGAGAACAGATACTCATTCTCAGTTCTGTAGATTCCCAAGGTGCTTGTTTTTGCTGCAGGGCTGAGCCACACCTGCCCTTGAAAGACACAGTACTTTATCATGCTTCCTTTTAATTTCTTTGAGTGCCAAGCATATGGTAAATCCTTAATAAACACCAATAAATCAAAAAGTTGAAAACTCTATTTCTGTGATGCTGCCTTCTTGAAACAGTACCAGCCGGAAGGAGATCCCGTAGGATCCCTGTTTCAGATCAGTGTTCCTGAGATGGGCGGGTTGAATGCGCATTACCTGCCATGGAGCCAGTCTGACTCCTGGCGATCCTAGGGATGAGCGGTGTCTACACTGTCCTGTTCTCAATAGCCCTGCTCAGCTCCTGTGGCTTCCTTTACAGTCAATTCATCTCCTATTTGGTCTTCCCTTTCCCTGCTGCCTTCCATTTTTCCCAGCATTGTCATCCTTGGCAAAGCCCCCTGCCGTCTCATGATGTACCTGAAGCAGGACAGCAACAGTTCTGACATTTTTGCCTCCAGCGAAGTTTCAGGCTTAATGTGCGGTAGGACACTGATTCACCTGGCAGTCCAAGGTATTTATAGAACTCTCCTTCAACATCATAGTTCAAGTAAATTACTTTTCCAGTGATCCTTCACTGCCCAACTCTCAAATCCGTACACAGTAATGGGGAATACGAGGGTGCGGGTGGTCTTGCTTTGGTTTTCAATGACACATCTTTGCTCTTCATGATGTTTCCTCACTCTTCTTCCACTGCTGCCCATCTGAGTCTCAGCCTGCTCTTGATTTGTTGGCAGCAGCCTCCATTTGAATTGATGACTAAACCAAAACAAGCAAAATCTTTTGTTGTGTTGATGTCTGTATCATCTCTGTTACAGTTGTGTATTTCTTCTGTAATCATGACCTTTGTCTTCTTGAAGTTCTAATGCAGTCCTGCTTTGGCACTCGCTGCTTTCACATTCCTCAAAAGTCATTTCAAGCGATTGCTACTTTTGGCTGGTAAGATGGTGTTCATCTGCTTATCTTAAGTTAGTGCTATTTCTTATGCCAATTTTTACTCCTCCTTCGTGTGAGTCTAGCCCAGGTTGAAACGCTGCTGTGTGATATGCACACAGACCAAATAAACAGGGAGATAATACGCACACTTGTCTGACAGCTTTGCCTAGAGAAAACCGTTCTGTCTCTTCATATTCTGCCCTGACAGTGGCTTTATGGCTACAGCACAGGTGTGTTTATGTAAAAGACCTAGTCCCAACCATTGGCTCTCTCTGTCCTTTCAGCCCTTTGACAGGTGATATCTGGGAGGCAGCAGGGCTGATGGAAGCAATGTGACATTTTTAGAGTTCGACAGACCAGGGTTTGAATGCTAGTTCTGAAACGTGGTTGGACCTTGGGCACACAACGTCACCTCTGAGAGTCTGGAAGTGGGTGGGAGGAGGAAACACACACAGAAATGACATCTGCTCCTAGAGTTGTTTGTGAGACTAAGGGAGATCACTTGTGCAAATCGTTTAACACGATTCCTGACACATCGCTGGTGCTCCATGCTTATCCTTCCTGTCATAAAAAGTGGTCTTCAACAAACAGTTCAACAATGGTAAATGAAAGCCTCAAGTTCTCACCTTTGTTAGCTGAGGCTTTGTTTCCAGTATGATAGAGTCCTGCTATAGCATCACATCTCTCTTTGGATGCTTCCTGGAGTCAGGAGTCTTGGGGTTGTGAGGCAAGGACACGATTTGGCAGTTGGAAAAAAAAAGAACAAGCTTCAGGGAAACTTTGGCAAACATGAGCATGGTGGGCTCCACAGTCCCCCAAACAGGCACTCTGCAGCTGTCTCCTGGGCCAGAGCCCCTCATCCTTCACCTCTCAGAGCTGGCTCCCTCGGAGTGACAGCTGGTGGCGAGACTACTCCCTGTTACACAAGGCTCTTCCTAAGGTGAGAGGTTTGAAGACAGGCTGGGAGACTTCCTGAAGGCTTCTGTTGCTCTATTTCTGCTTTGTGTACCGTTCTCCCCCAGCCACAGGGCTGCTTAGCTGACCCTGCACACCTAACCATCCACTCAAAGAAGCCATTGCCGCTGGGGCCAGCACCCGCCTCCTTAATTACCCCGCAGCTGCACGTTCGAGGTGAGTGGGCTCTGCAGACTGCAAAACCTCCACAAGCTAGGCAAGTGGCTGGGAAGACGGAGAACAACCTTAAAGGAAGAAAAAGAGAAAGTTTAAGATCATTTTCCTTTTCTTTTCAAGACAGCAGTCCCTTTTTGCAGCATTTTAAATGGTTGCCAGGGAAACAGAGCAAGGGAGAGCAGAAAGGTTATATGGACACTGGATAAAGCTAATGCACTTTTTAAAAACACGAACTGACAAGTGGTTAAGACTCTGGAGCTTCTGGTAACATCTCATTTTCAGAGTTCCCCTTATAGCCTCAGGTACCTTGATATTATCATTAATAATATTCTAATCATTTGTAAACTATAATTCACCTCCATCAAAGGCGTGCGCTGTTGCGTTTCCTGAGGCATGGCCCCACGCATCAACTCTCACGGGGTACTTGGGGTGAAGTGCCTGGCATATTGGACCATAGGTCCAAAGGCCTTGGCTTAGACGACTTCTCCCTGTAAGCAAGTGGGCAGCCACTAAAATATAGCAAAATGCCATGAAGTCTGTGTTCATTGGTCAGCCTTCCAAGGAGCATGTGGCCATGGAAGTGTGAGAGTGTAAAGTGATTGGTGGGAAGAAACAGGGCATGTGTATACCTGCCAGTCTGCCCGAGAGCACTTATCTGGAGGGGTGTGATTCCTCCGGGAACCACCTGCTCCTCCACAGACTGAATATTCATTAGGGCTTGTTCACTTCAGTGAGCATGGTCGTGAATTTTAGTTCAAACTTAGTTTCGCCATTGTGGCCTCTGGTGAGCATTTATAACTCCCAATCTCTGGAGTATTGTTCCACTTTATATTTTCTGTGTCCCCTCAGCATTTGTTTGCTCAATTTGTACTGTATTAATTTGTACATGTTTATTTATTGTCTTAGGTTCTCAAACCTCTCCATATTTCCCAGTGGAGTCTCATGCGTGGCTCTCCACGGCGATGCTAATGCTGCTTAGCTTTTAGTCAATGAACAACAGAAACTCGATGCTTACTATATGCCGTCTACGGGCTGCTGGTGCTTGTTGCTTTATCAGTAATAGGCGAACGAGAACCCATTGCCTTGGCTGAGGGACTCCATTGGTTGGAGCATTGTCCTGAACACCAAAAGGTCAGGGCACACACCTAAGTTGTGGGTCCATTCCTTGGTTGGGGCATATATGGGCGGCAACCATTGATGTTTCTCTCTCAAATCTCTCTCTCTCTCTCTCTCTCTTTCTCTCTGCCCCTTCTTCTCTCTCTAAAAATCAATAGACATGTTCTCAAGTGGCGGGGGAGAGGGAGAGTCTACTTAACTGACTGGCATTGGAACCTTCCACGCACCCCCATTGTACCAGTGCTTATGGTGGCTTAGATGATGCCGGTCATAGCTGGGAGACACAGATTGAATTCTCAGTGGGGAGCTACTGGGAAGAACAAGCTTAAGAGACTGGAGGTGGACACCAGAATGATGCTCTAAGAATTCAAACTTGGGAGACAAAAGCATCCATAGAAGTAGCTTGGGGCTTCCTAGTGACTGCTGGAGAACTCCAGCTGTAATTCATGGTTCTTATGGACAAGGAAGCACATGAGAGATGGGCCAAGGGCACTCTGCCCTGGCACAGAGGTTAAGTTCTCCTGCCTGAAATCAGGAGAGGGGATGGAACACAGATACAACTTCTCTGCCGTTAAACATTTTACTCGTGTTCTACCAGCTCCGCAAAAGCCACAGTATATTTTAAAATGTAGTGAATGTTAACAATGGCCAAAATAAGCAAATGAGGCTTCAGTACTCATAACTGAGAATATGATAACTTACAAGGATCAGTTAGCATGAAGTGACTAGAATGGGCACACATAATACAAAACAATATATACAGGGTACTACTGTGTTGCAGAGACCTTCTGCCTAAGACCTTCTTATCTCATATCCTAGCACAGGGGTGTCAGACTCATTTTCACCAGGGGCCACATCAGCCTTGCAGTTGCCTTCGAAGGGCCAAAATAATTTTAGAACTGTGTAAATGTAACTACTCCTTAACTGTTAAGGAGTTGAAATTACATTTGGCCCTTTGAAGGCAACCACGAGGCTGATGTGACCCCTGGTGACAATGAGTTTGACACCCCTGTGCTAGAATATTAGCTCAGTTTGTGGCAAGTCAGAAATGACACACACACATTTTTTCCATCCATATATGTTGTGTAGATGCTACTGTGGCATAACAGGGCATTTTAAAAACTGCTTTTAATATTAACATGAACAGCAGGGACACCTGGGTGAAAAGACATCATGGTTTAGCCTGAGAAGACATCCTCCTATCCTGAAGAAGATGGAGTGAAATGTCCATCCAGCTTCCTTGACCAAGTCATGTCATATCCTGTGTTCTGATACGGAAGTTTGAGTTTCTCTCTTGATTTCTGGAAGAGAAGTATTTATATTCTTCCAACCCGATCAATGAGATGGGAAGGACAATTTCTTATTGAGAAACACTTTTTAAAAAATCCATTATCCCACTAATTATTTTTGTGCAATTCTGAGTAAATACATTTCAGGCAGAAAAATCTGGCTGTGCTGTTCCATAGCAACCTGAATGATAACCCTTCTCTTCCATTGCTAGTACAGTAAGCGTTCTGTTCATGGGATCTGGCTGCCTGTTTGAAGCCCAGTTTTGCTATTCAAAAGGTCAGAATGACACAGAAGGTTTACAGTGATGTCACAAGTGAAAGTAAAGCAAGGTGAGATGAGCTCGGAGAGCCCATGGCCCTTCCCATAGTTTCTTTTCGGAGGGCTTTTAAGGAAGATGTCAGTGGATTGATAGTGGGGGATGGGAAGGTTTTCTTTATTTTTCGTTGTTCCAATTCTCAACAAACTCCAGGCAGAATCTTGTACAGTTAAGCTGGAATGAGCATGTCCTTAATGGGGCCTCCTACCTCCTTTGGATCCTAAATCTGAAGTATTTGCCTGCCATTTGCCATATGGTTCAACCACTGGAAGTAATAACTGGCATTATCAAGCTGGGAGAAAGAGGCCGAGAAAAAGGCCTTGGCTCAGCTTCCCAGTTCCTGAACATACAGTGGAAGAAAGCCCCATGCTAGTGCCTGGCATTTTAACGTACCAGAACTCTGCCTGGTAGCAACAGAGTCTCATCAGTGGTTTGTAATCTGATCAATCACATTGATGAATCCATTTGTCTTAGAGGTTCACGGGGAGTTCAGAAGGAAGCAGAAGGATAGTGGGCAGAGAGCAAGTTTAGGGAAAGTATTTTGACATGTGACTTCAAAATTTATGTGTAATTTTAACTTAAATTGTTTTGGATTAATGATGAAGATATGTTTCTTAATATATGGTTCTTTTGTTAGACTTTACCCACTTATATATACAAGGTCTGTCCGGAAAATGTCCTGCCATTGTTAATATAACAAGACTGGTTTGCATAACATAGGTGTAACCTGGCAGCCAAGGAGAGTGGACTGGAATGCACATGCATGAACAATGATGACTTCACTGTGCTAGTCAGTGGGGGTGAGTCAAGTGAGCAGGTGTACTGTGTGGCCATCGCATTCAAAATGATTGAACAAATAGAGCAACAAGTCTGCATCAAATTGTGCCTTAAGCTTGAACATTCCTCTGTGGAAACTATTCAGCTGATTCAGAAGGCCACAGCTATGGGCAACTGGCGATTGGCAGCTTCACCACAACAATGCACCTGCTCGTGCTTCATGTCTTATGCAGAGTTTTTTGCGAAACATCAAATTATCCAGATGAGTCAGTCCTCCTACAGCCCAGATTGAGTGCCCTGCTATTTCTGGCTTTTCCCCAAACTAAAATCATGTTGGAAAGGGAAACATTTCAGACCATTGAAGAGAGTCAGGAAAATATGACAGTCAGCCAATGGCAATTGGGAAAACTGTGTGAGGTCTCAAGATGCCTATTTTAAAGGGGACTGAGGTGTCATGGTTCCATGTACAGTGTTTCTTTTATTGTGTATCTTTTTCAGTAAACATCTCTATTTTTCATAGTACATGGCCGGATACTTCCTGGACAGACCTCATATGTGTGTGTCTGTGTAAATATGTGTATATACACATGTGATATGTGTGTGCATGTTAATTATACGAAACACAGGACTGAGAACCATGACAGCATCTGCACTCCTGTTCAGGTCACCATCATTTCTCTGCAATGATGTTTTAGGGTCTTGGCCTCTGGGTGGCACTCTGCTAGTACAACTGACCAGATGTTCACAGCCCAGGGAATCATACTGTTACCTTGCACCATTCACTAAAGCAAGTCATTATTTTCCTTATAATGGCATAATTTTTTAAATGAGTGATAATCTTAAAATATACTGAGAACAATGCCATTGTTTGCATACTTTCAGTGAGCAGAGTCAGAATCATCATTTTATAATAATGGCTTACATTATTATATGAGTGCAGAAAAGAAAATCTGTTGAATAACTTCACTGTCTTTGGCACTGTATTAAGAGCACTCGTATATGTTCTCATTTAATTCTCTTAATGGTTCCAAGAGGTTAGAACTACTGTCTTTTTACAAGAGGAGAAATCTGGTCATGTGACTCCATGTGCACCAGGAGAGGAGCTGGGATTTGAAGCCGTATCTTTATAACTGCAAGGATCACGCTCTTCTAATATCATAAATCATCAGAAATGTTTCCATATTTTTTACCTATCTGTGCTCGAAACAAATAAAAGCATTTGGATGAAGAAATTGGTTTACTTACGAGGGTGTTTATTTTGGCTTGTAGGTGCCTAAGGGGCACGCAAAGTGTCGGAAGCTTGGAGGTACGGAACTGAAGGTTGCCTGGGTCTGGTCGCCTCAGTTTCAGGATCTTGCAACATGAGTGAATCCATGAGACAGTGCATGTCCCGTCAGACTCAGGATATAATGTGTTGCTTGTCAGAGGCTCCCTTAGGTAGTATTAATTGTGAGGAATATAGATGTCAGGAAAAGGTAGGAAATACAGAATAGTGCACTCTATTCAAGTTGTGTGGACACCCAATAAGTGTTGGAGTTGAACTTCAGATTTTACTTCACATATTATCCCCATATCATTGACCTTTAAACAAGCTCCTTTAGAGTGAAAATTACATCATTATATCTCAATTACCTGGTATAATGTGTGACACAAAGTAACCATCTCATGAATATTTATTGCAAATAAACAAATAAAAATAATTATTTCAGAATGAATGTAGAGCTCTGGTTGCCAACTTCCCTAAAAATTTTGTATTTTAAAATAATATTCTTGGTGTTATAAGGCTTTTCTTCATGGGCCATGTTTATTTTTTTAAATTAAGTAGGATGAAAATTAATTTTATTTTGAGACTATTCTAAGGTATTATGGCCCTATGGAGATACTCTGGAATATTATGAAATAAACTTGGGGAAATCATTGACCTAGATTCCGTACCAAGGTGATAGGTGCTACATAAATATAATAAATTATACAGACAGGGTTCCCTGGGCCTTTCTTTCCATCTAGTGCAGATGGTACAGAAATAGTCTGAAGAAAAGCTAAGGAACATCTGAGAGCAAAAAAATTTAACACCTCAAGCTACTTTCTCTACCCATATTCAAGTAGTTTTATGTAATACCAAATCCATTTATTCAACAGATGCATGCTGATGGGGTGCGCCTATTTGTGGTGTGACAGACACGGGGCAGGTTTTCAGAAAGTCACAGCAAGCTCGTCTGGTCCTCCTCCCATGGAGGTCATACTGAGGGGGCAGGGGAGTAACAGATGTTAATTAAGTGAAGACATAAAGAGACACATGATAACTATGTTATTATTCTTTGTACCACTTCAGTTAAAATACAAGTACTACATACAAGTCTGCTCTACTGTGTAGCATCTTTTTTTGACTCATTACATTTTAACAACACTTGCTCCTCCTTACAGCACCTGATCCTTCTTTTTTTTTGTTTGACTTATTTGTTAATGCAAATATCAATATTAATACATACATGTAAAATACATTAGAATGTTAGGACTGCAGATTTTTATTAGCATTTTCTTTACATAATTTTTAAAATTGTTGTTCAAGTACAGTTTTCTGTTTTTTACTCCCTTCCCAGCCCACCCACCCAAGCACCTGACTCTTCTAAAGCTCTATCAAAATGTAAGAGTGAAAGGTTATATTTCAACACTGATCCAGAGCAAGTATTTTTTTTTGAGGGCAGAATGAAAATCAAATAAAAGTACCTGACTTTGTCATGATCATACCCCTATAGCAGAAGCTAAATGAGCATTTGTTCAAATACGTTGAAGAAGCCAGGAAGAGACCACAGGACCGAGAAGCACAGTTGGTGGGGCAGAGAGGAGCTGTGTTGTTGATTGCACCACACAGTTCGTAGAGACTCAGTAGATGCCATTGATGAGGAGGAGGAGCTTGCTTCGGGCTCTGGTACACTTGAGAGATGACATCATTGAAGAATTCATAAACACTCAACGGTTAGCTTCTGCCCCCAACAGACATGTAGCCGCAAGCTGGTGGGATGTTCCAGGAGATAGTTACTAGGTTGGCATCATGTCCTGTCCATGGCATTTTTCTGCACCTGCAGTAGCACCTTTCTTGGTTGTGGCTGGGGATTGGTGTCCGTGGGAAGGTCTTTTTCAGACCATCACAGCTCTTTTTGAAGTTGTTTCCAGAATTCCAATAACCCTTCTCAGCCCTTTCACCTTTAGGAGAGTTTATTGTAAAAGTTTGAATGTACCACATGCCATTATAGTAGTTTATTTTTTAATTAATGTAAAACAGCTCATCCACTACAAAAAAAACTCAGGGTCTTAAAAGAAGACCACTTAAAATAAAGGGTCCATCTTGTATTTTGAAAACGTTGGAAGCAATGATTAAATACGGCACCATGACAAATAAGCTGGTCATCTGTAGGAACCCTAGAGACCTGTTTTCTCATGCTGTGCACAGTGGGAAGTGCTGCACAGACTGAGGGGTCCTGTAGGTGGTGAGGGGAGGGGTGCCTGTTTCGCTTTTTGGGCCAACCTGCCATCTACAGTCTTCTTCATAGGTCAGGGGGTGTCCACTACAAGATTAGCAATTTGTTGTACTTTTTGGGTTCCTCAAATCTGAAGAATGAAATAAGAGGTTTATGCTAGTGTGGAAGTGTATGCACTTGTGTGTGCGTGTGTGGAAGAGAGTGCTTAAATCAAAAACTAAGGTCTGTGCTTTTGTCACTGTCTGGCCCTTGGGAATTTTCTTGTCCTATGCATAAGGCAAGAGATGCTTTCATGCACTTATAATTATGTTCACTAGAAAGATGAAAAAATTAACTCGACATTTAAAAAATCTGATTCTAGAAAGAACTTTGACATAAACTTCCATTTTTTTCCCTTTCTGAGTTAACAAGTGATGTGGATTGGTTTTGGTTTTTAAGGCATTAAGTCCTTGCTGACTCGATGTGCTATGAAAGCGTGGGCATGAAATGTGGAGGTTTTGAGTTCACCAGTTCTTCTTCATTGTTCAAACATGGGCAGTCTGCTACACCTCTCAGCCTGCACCTCTTCGCTCCAGTGAGAACAGTAACACGCTCTCATTGCAGCACGGTGCCTGCCTCATGCCACGTGCAGACTCTCTCCTTAATTCCATCCAGTACATTCATCCAGGCATCCTCTGGATTGCAAGCCAAGTGCCTGATTAATGTTGGCTGATCAGCTGATGGGAGGGGGCAGGGCAAGAGTGAAACTAGTTCATAGAAGTGAAGTACAGGAAAGCGTCCCACTGCATTCTGACCACAGGGATACTAATGGCTTCTGTTCAACAGTTGTCACCCATTTCCTACCTTTGATCTGTGGGAGGGCCGTTTAGCGGGTAGTAACCTTCTGATGCTCAGCCCTCTTTTTCTTCTTTCCCGTTTTCCTGAATCCCCATAGCATCTACCTCATCGTTTATTCTAAATCTAGACTAGGAGAAATAGGATTGCTTTATTACTGCTTAAAGTAGCCCAAGGCCTTTGACCCAGTAATTGCACCCAAGAATAATTTTCGTGATGAAATAACTCCAAAGTTGGAGGAAGGTCTCTACACAGCATGATTTTTAATTGGGGAAAAAGTACAAGTAAAAGTCAGCACTATGAGAATGGTTAAGAAAATTATTTTATATTTATTGAAGGAATCATTTTAAGTAAAAATTATAAAGAACCTATACTATTATGTAAATGATTGTAGCAGATTAATCAGTAAAATGAAAGTACAAAATTTACTTATGCTATAACTATGTGATTATTCATATTTGCATATCCCTAGGTATTAATTTATATAAGATCTAAAAAAATACGTGATGTGTAAAAAATTGGTATTGTATGATGAATTTTCATCCTTATTGTTTTTATAACTATTATTATATGAAACAACAAAAATTTCTGGAATCAGTATTATGGGACACAGAAATGCATTCTAGGAATTAATCATTTGTCTTGGTAAAATAAAAGATGGGGCAAGTCTATCTTTTCTGAATCTCATTTTACTATTCTTTCTATCCTCACTTTCATCCTCCTTGACCTCTTTGCCACCTACCTCACTCACTGGAAAACTTTGAAAACAGGCAAATGGCTCTTCTGTTTCAGGTCTTACCACTGTCCAAGAGACATACTGTCCCCATGACAGCAGTTCAGCACTCCAACTCTGAGGCAGGATCTTCACATCTAAGGAACAAAATGCATTTCACTTTTATCCATCATATTCCACAGTCACGAATGAAATATTTTATCACTTTGGAATTATCATAATTATTTACTGCTAAATAACAATTACTAGGAAATCACTATCTTCAGACAAAGCACTAATAATCTTAGTCAGTCTCTCTGAGTGGTCACTCTGGAGTGCCTTAGCTGAGTAGTTCTGGCTGGAAGTCTCTCAAAGGTTCCAGTCAACATATTGACGGGGCAGGAGTCGTGACGGATTACCGGGCTGGAGATCTGCTCACTGGTCCCCTGGCAGGTATGTGTTGTATGTTGGTATGAGGACTCAGTGTCTTACAATGTGGACCTCTCCACAAAGCTGTTTGAATGTTCTCACAGCAAGGCATATTTACTGCCTTGTTTACAGGAGAAAGGTTATAGTGGAAATGGCAATGACTTTTGTGGTCTGGCCTCAGGAATCACATGCCCTTCTGCTGCAGTCCATCAGACACAAAGGGCACGGGTAATCCAGTTTAGGAGGGTTCTACACGAGGGCTTACTTACCAGGAGGCGAGGAGAGTTGGCCATATTTTAGAGGTTGGCTACCACAGTTCACCCTCTGACCCTTAAGGATCCACATGCCTTAAGATGTAAAATTCACTCATCCACTCCCAGTTACGGTATCAGCTTGAAATCCAGAAGCTTGTCATCTACTTCAGACAAGGTTTAAGAGAGGACAAGACTCTGCTGGTGCATTTTCTTGAATATGACTCTGTTAGTACAGTCTCTCTCAACTAGAAGATCTGTGAACTTGATAGTTATCTGCCCTCTTCCTAGCACCACAAACATGCACACCACATGCACACACACACACATTTTCACATACCTTTAACATATCATTGTGGGATGTTTAATTGTGAGAATAGCATAATTGGTATAGACTGCCCAATTCAAAAAAGGGAAAACAGGATGTGCATAGGAGTCATGGGTTCATAGCAATTCCGAAATCCAGCAAAGTACTATGGACAGTGCTTTATTTGGATTCATGGCCTGAGATAATTCTCCATGGTTCTTGGCTCTGCCCTCTAGGCTCTAGGTTTTACCTTCTGAGTCATCCTTCCTTTGCCATTAAAGTAGCTTATATTTTCAGGTGAGTATGTTTTTTTTTTCCTGCCTATTTCTTGTATATACACATTTAGGCATCCAGATCTCTGGTTGTTGTTTTGTTTTTTTTTGTACTGTGTCTGTCCTTTTCTATTCAACCTGGCAAGATTCCTCCCAATGCAATACTTCAAAAAATGGAGGGCTTCCCTGTGAATATTATTGGGTTTATTCTATTAGATGAATGGAATATTCAAAAGTCTTTCTAGACAAGCTTTTGTCTACCTCGAACTTTTGCTGTGAAACATCACATTTAAGCTTCTTAGAAGCACTATTATTTTACTGAATCATTCTCCAATACACCAACCTAAGTGTTTCTGAAATCTTAAGCAAAGGTTTTGTGTCCACATTGTCAATTTCATCTCTAATGTCAAGTTTTTCTGAGAATTTCTTCGTCTTTAGTTATTCCTAGAATTTTTTCTTTTAAAATTTGACATCATTTGCCATATAGAGATCCTGGGAATATTCAAGATTACTAAACCTGGACTCCTTTATATTTGATAGTCCTTCCTTTAGGACTCTCTGTCCTCTCTAATTTTACTATGAACAACATGAAAAATCAGTTGCCACCTTCAACAACATGCCTTGAAGTCAGACCTAAATCACCTAGTTAATAAAGTACATCTACTTTCCCTGTTTTTGCAGGCAACAGCGTTAGTAAACTTTCTGCTCACCATATAAACCATTTCATCTCATCCCATCTAGTAATCTTTTCCTTACTTTTCTTTAAATTCTTATGATGGCCTTCTCAAGAGCCATAGAAGCTTATGGTAACAGTTTATTTTAGCGTCTTTAGGCTTTTACTAACACCTGTCTCAATATCCTATCCACTTTTGCATTGCCTACATTTTTTTTATTATTGACAGCACCCATTTTCTAGGTACCAAATTATATATTAATTTTTTTATTGCTCTGTAGGAAGCTATTCACAACATTCAGTAGATTAAAACAGCAATAAAATTTGCTCTCATACAGTTTCTGTGAATCAGAAATTGAAGAGTGACTTCACTGTGTGGTTTAGCCTTTGCTTTCTAACGAAGCTGCAGTCCTGATGTCTGCCTCTGGAGGCATGACTGGAACTGAAGGATCTACTTCCAAATCGGTTCACTCACATGGCTGGCAGGTGGGTCCTGGCTGTTTGTGGGATGCTCCGGTTCCTTGCCTTGTGGACCTCTTGTGCTGCTTGAATGATTTCATGACGTGGAAGTTGTCAGGGATTCAAGAGAGACCAATGTGAAAAGTGCAATGTCTTTTATGGTCTCTCCTTGACAATCGTATACCTTCATTTTGGATACAGTCTATCAGACATGTAGGCTCGGCGTGGGTGGGTTCTGCCTAAGGAGGTGAGAATTGTGGGGAGCATTTTTGAAACAGGCAATCAGAAAAGTTCTTTACATCAAAATATGAAACTCTGTTGCGTGTGTATGTGTGTTCATATTTGGCCATTCCTTGCAAGGTTACTATACAGCAATAATTGTACTAAGTGCTTCAAATGTATCATTATATACAGTCTTCATAAAAACACTGAGATAAATGCAATCTTACAGATTTAAAAAGCCCGAGGCATAGAGAGTTTAAACAATTTTCTCGGTCATAGCCGTACCTCTAGTAATGGTAAAATCGGAATAAAATCCAAATTATATGGAGTTCAATTCCTGAGATTGTGACTGATTTGATACTGCTTTCTCTCTAGCCACATTCTCCTTTACTTTGGGTTTCTTCCCAGTAGTATTCCTGTCTCCAATTTTAGAGACTCTAAGCCCTTCTTTCTCTCCCAATCTACCACCCTCTCCTAGACTCATTTCATTTCCTGCTCAGCTCTGATGCAATGGTCCATCATCTCAACTATTTCCCAACATAGCTTCTTCTCTGTTACCTATAGGTTCTATCTTCAGGTTACTGATTGCAGCTGAAGAAAATCGTGTAACACTGGATTTGTGCCACTGTAAATTTGTAGCTTCCAGCCTTTCTCTTGTCCTTGGACAGAACGCTTTCTGATTCTTCAGATTGCTATTCCAGATCTTCACTGCTCTCCTTGAGCCTTCACTCTCAGCAAGTAGAAGGCTCTTCTAATTTACCCACAGACACACATGGAGGAGTTTGTCGATGTTCACCTTCATTCCTCTACAAAGTATATACATCTTACCATTCAAGATCAACCCTTCTGCTTATTCTTTTAATCCTCTTTCTGCTCAGATACTTGGATCACTGTTGCATGAATTATCTCCTCTGTCTTTCGCCTATCTTTCCTTTCATCCTTACTTTGTTATCTCCACTACCTGACTAATATGACTCCCAGGACTACAATCTCTCTCTCTAATGGTGAAGGAAAATCACCATATGATCTCACCTCTAAGAGGGACCTAATCAACAAAGCAAACAAAGGAGAGAAACAGAACCAGAGACAAGGAAATAAAGACAAACTGACAGTGACTACGGGGAGGAGGGAGATAATGAGGGAAAGAAGGGGGAGGGGCAAGTCCAGGCACATGTGTAAAGGACCCATGGACATGGAAATGGGGTGGGGATTGACTGTGGGAGGGGGGTGGGTAGGGCAGGGGAAAGCAACGGGGAAAAACTGGGACAACTGTAACTAAACAACAATTAAAAAATAAAAATAAAAGAGGTTTTACCTAAGGCTATTTTCTTTTTTAGTCTTTCATCCATGTTAAGTGTATGATCTCAGAACCATTTTATCTTTGTGCTGATTTTTATCTTTATTTATTCTGATCTTTATTTGTGATTTTAATTATAAAGTGAAAGCTATAGTTGAGAGAACGTGGAAGAAAGTGAAAAGTTTATTAGCAATGAAAGGTTTCTACTCACCTTCTTCTGCCCCATCTCATTTTCCAGAGAAACTACCTCTCATCATTTAGTATTTCTCCTCTAGCCATGCTGAACTAAACAACTCCACTTCTACTGTCTTTGCCTCCTAAGCCCCATGCTATTTCATTCCTGTTCCTCGTGTAAACTCCTCTGAGGCTGCTCCTGTAAAGGTCATTGTTGCCCTCAGAACACTGAATCCAATGGACATACTCTAGTCTTTATCGTTCAAGACTGTGCTGCTTTATTTCATGCACTTCACTTGTCCCCTGGCTCCTTCTTTCTTGCCACTCAACCATCTCTCATGGTTTTTGTTTGCCTTTGGACACTTCTTTCATGTCTTCTAGACGCAATCTGCTCACACTGAGGTTTTCCAGGTTTCCACCTTCATCTCCTCATTGTCCTCAGAATTTATATCTACTGTCATGGTTATAGTTACCATTTTATGCTATCGACTCTCATATCTACATCTCCAGCCTAGACCTCTGATCTGAGCTGTGCATATGGAAATGTCTCAGACAGGAACCGCACACTCGGTGTGTTGAAAATAAACTCATGAAGCCCCTCCCTATTTGCTACTTCATCTACAAATTCCTTTTAATAACAATACGATCCCACTCAGTTACTTTGGACAGAAAACTGGGATTTGTCCATGATTCTTTCCTGCATTTGCATCCCTTCACACATGAGTAGTCATTGAAGAAAGTAGATATTCTGTTCTTAATATGTTTTGAAGCACTCACATTTTCTCCAAGTTCCCTGACAGTGACTTAACTTAGGTCCTTACTGCTTCTCACCTGAATGTGTGTGTGTGTGTGTGTGTGTGTGTGTGTGTGTATATATATATATATATATATATATATATATATATATATATACACACACACATATATTCATTCATTCATTCATTCACTCATGTGTGTATATATTCATGTATATATACGTGTTTGTATAGGTATATATGGGCATATATATATTCTTTTAACTAGTATATCTGCCTATAAACATTCTCCTACCAAACCCTGCCATACATTATCACACATCTTTGTTTCCTCCACAGATATTGATCCACTAATTCTATTTGTAAGCAGAGTGACCCATTTAGTTATAACACTTATTAAAATAATGCATAACATCCCATGTTGCCAGAAAATTAAAATTAATGATCTTAGCGTGACTGATGCAGTCTGATTACTGCCTATGATTCTCTGGCCTTCCCTTCCCCTCCTCCTTCCCATTCTATCATTTCAAATAGAACTAAAGAATTCTGATAATATCCAGTTGTCAGTTCCTACATGTGCTTCATACCTTTACTCCTTTTTTGCATTGGTTAAGTTGTTTCCTGCTCCTAACATACCTTCCTTAGTATCCCCAACCCCTTAGCTGCCTACTCATCTTCAAGAATCAACTCCAGTCACATCGTCTAGAAGATCTAAGCCCCATCAGAGTTACAAATGCTTGTGTATGTGGTGCCATATCATACTCTGATCACCTCAGACATAACGTGAAGACATAGAACCTTATAATAGTCTCCTATTGTGCCTAGCACATAGCAGATATTTCAGAAAATGTTGATTTTAGTAAGTTCACATTGTAAAGTCAACTTAACTTGAAATTATGGACTGACCTGTGTTTTGTAGTATATAGAGCAATTCACTGTGGTTCATTACTTTGTCTTAGTTTTTATCTAAGAGAATCAGTCTTTTTAGATCTTTAGGCTGAAGTTAATTTGGGTAGATATCATTGCCACGTTTAGTAGGAGTTTTGGACTCTTCTCGTAATAGTTTGTGTCTATTTGCTTTTGGTCCATGTTCATCTCTAAATTTCTAGTTCTCCTGAATTTCTTGGATAATAAGCTCCTCCTTGATCCTCTAGATATGTGCTAATACAGTAGATACTAGATATAGTTGACTACTCAACTTAAATTTATTCAGATTAAAAATGTAATTCCTTAGACACACCATCTGTATTTCAGGTACCCAACAACCACATACTGGTCACCCTACTGGGTAGTGCAGATTCCAGAGCACGTCCTCATCATAGGCAATTCCACTGGGAAGTAAGGCTATAAATGTAACAACCATAACAAAGCAAATAAACAAACAAAACATATGTGCAAACACACACCTTTATCTTCCACCAAAGTCTCCTTTCCTAAGTTTCCAGCATTCTCAGTTTATCCCTCCAAATTCTTTCTGGGGATGCTGAGTGTTCCAGACTCTTATTCATCAGCTGGTTCTCCCTCTCTGTAAATGTGGGCTTCCTGTGATGATGTCAGCCAGGCTGTTTTCATCTTCCTGGTGCTGACTGGAGTCTTGGTGTCTAGCTCCTGGAGTTCTCCTTTGTTGGTCAAGCAGATGTTCCGCTGCTCTCTCCC
>PVKM010015888.1:0-27438 GCA_004027735.1 Carollia perspicillata | reverse complement strand
GGTGGGGAAGGAGCCAGAACCAGGGGTCTCCCAATGCCTTCCTCCTCGGAGAGCACGTCCCAGAGATTTTTACTAAATCAGAGTAGCTAATGGTAGAAACCCACATCCCAGCAAGGGGACTGTGAGATGAAGGAATCCCTGCCACAGGACAGAACCTGCCTCTGGCAACAGGGCCAAGGCGACTCCTCCCCTTTCGGGTGGTGAGGAACAACCTGCTTGCTGGGCCCTAACTTGTGAGCACCTATTTCTAGCCGATGACTTGGGAGAAATTAGTTACTTCTCCCCTCAGAGAGAGGGGTGAAAGGTAAGGAGCCCATACCATCACCATCACCATGGCAACAGCACTGGCCAGAACATCAAAGATGACACACAGATGCTAAATTCACCGGGCACCCACTCCATGCACTAGGCGCCCAGGGTATGCCCAGGAGGGTCTATCTTGCCCCTCCTCGGGGATAGGGAGGACATGGGGGCTTTGACAGACATAGGGGGGGTAAGGTCACCAGGGCCGGCCCTAAGGATGGGCACCAGCCTTTATCCTAACTATGGCACACATACACAGAGGGCCCACAGCCAGGGGCATACAGTGAAGTTGGGGAAACTGAGGCGGGAGCTGGAGAGATGCCTGGTCCCACATGTTCACCCACTCTACAATGACTTTGGCCTCTGGGGTCCAGGCCCCTTGGGGTCACTTGGGAAGAAGCAGACTTCAGGCACACGCAGCACAGGCCCCAAGCAGGACAGAGCTGCAGCAAGGGTGCACAGGCTCAGACCCAAATATAGATAATATGACACCCCCACAGCTCTTGGACCCCAGGGTACACTTGCTGCTCCCTCACCCCACGTGGCCTTCCTCGAATGTCACTGGGCAGAGACCTGCCCAGACCCCATGAGAAAGCTGACCCAGTCTCATCCCTGTTCCTCACACCCCAGTCACACCCCGTCTGTGCCCCCCAAGCTTCCATCAGCCCTACGCACACCGCTGGATGCAACAGTGCAGAGCCCTGTGAGGACCTGGTGTCACCTAAGGCCAGCCACACGTGCATCATACACATACAGACCCCAACACACAGTTTAACCCACAGCACCCACCTAACCCAACCTACCTCTGTCTTCCCAGGCTGCTTCCAACACCATCAATAGATACTGAGATTCCATCTCCCACAGACACAACAGGTATGCAAGAACCTGCACTGAAGGAGGACTGACCTCTGCACAAGCCCCAAGGGTGTTGGGTGCAGCAGGTCCGTATCCAGGACCCTGCAGTCATGAACATCCACCATGTCGCCAGCACTCCTGCTTCCAGGGAAGGATTGGGTCTGGGCCTGTGCACCAGCCTCAGGGCCTCCGAGCCAGCTGGCCTGTCTGGTTCCTGCTCCCACATGCAGCACTCCAGCTAGGCCACCCGCCTCTCCCTGTACATTCTGGGAGTCAGGCGCTGGGCTCCTCTGCACACGTGTCCTCCCACTGGACCTCACCGAGCAAGTGCAGATGATCTCATCAAACCCATCTGACATCGAGCAGACTGAGGCCCAGGGAGGTTGAACACCTCACCCAGAAACATACAGCTGAGAAATGGGGCAGCTGGGGGCAGCCTCAGCCTGACCCTACAGCCAAGCCCTGCTGGTAGAGGAAAGCCCGAGTCCGGGGTGCCTGAGAGGGTGCTACAGTGACAACAGCTAGTTCCTGTCACAACAGTAGTAGAAGCTATATAAAAACCAGCACAAGCATCTTACAGCAGACACAGTGGGGCTAGTTTTCCACAAACAGAAGTCCCAGTTTCAGGGGGTGAGTGCTAATTAGGACCTCCCGCTGTTACCAAGAGCCAACTTTCCCTCCCTGACAACATCAGGTATGCCCCTTAATGACAAAATCCCCCTACTGAGCCTCGTTGAATCCCACTCCAAGTACCCTCCCACCACCTGGATGCCTCCTCCCTGTCATATTTGCTCCTACAATGTTTACCAACATTCCTGACTAAATATCTTGACAATTCAAGGTTGGCTCCCTGACCAGCCTATAAACTCTTAAGGTAAAGGTCATGGCTACCTTTTCACCACTGGATTCTGTGACTAGAAATGTCCTCATCAGACCAGTAACAGAAGAGGTCAGGGTTCTCCTGGTCCAAGGCCACATGGCCAGGAAGTGGCCACACCAGGCCAGGACCCAGGCCCTGCACTGGCCCCAGCCCAGCTGTAGCCTCAGCCTCCAGCTTCCTGGTGGTTCTAGACAGGCTACTTTGGGGTGAGCCTAAGACCCAGGACCGATCCTGGGGCTTGCACCACCTGTGAAGGTCTGCAAGCAACTAATCCAGGCCAGTGAGCTATCAGGTGACCAGCCCCTTCCTGCTATGGTGGAGAAAGACCCAGAGTTGGGGCTTGCAGGAAACCGGAAGAGGCAAAAGCAAGACTTCCGGGAGACTGGCGTGGGGCAAGTTCTGGCTCCTCCGTGTCTTTGTCAGCCCACGTGAGGTTTCGTTTTATATTCCCCTTCCCCTGAGGTGGGGAATCCCCTTGTCTCTGGAAGCGACACCACCCCCACCCTTTCTCTGCCCCCGGACCTAGGCACCACTATCCAAACCCAGTCTTTAGTTCCTTTTCTTTTCTGTATTTGGCACAATACAGACAGACTCTTTCCCCTGGCTCCTCCTGGCCCCCTCCCAGTAGCAATTCCTCTTCCCAGGGAACCCCACAGCTGGAAAGGAAGGACTAATAGTGTGGCTCTGAAATCAAAACAGGCTCTTCCACCCACCAGCCAGGTGACTGTGGGGAAGTAAAGTACAAGGAACGCACCCTGTAGGTGCTCACTAAATCCTCCCCACTCCGAGATCCCCCACCTGTTTCCCGTGAGCTGGCCCAGTTGCAAATGTTAGGACCGTGGTCGGTCTAAGCCGCCGTGGGCCTGTTTTTTCACCTGTGAAGTGGGAACGGGTTAGCCAGGGGGCAAGGGAACACTGGTCCCATTCCAGAGGGCCTGGAAAACTGTCTGTAGCCCTCTCCTGAACTACACGGAACTACTAGGCCATCTTGTGAGACATTGGCCTAAATAAGGAGGCAATACCGGGCCACAGGTTGGGCTAAAGCCCCAGGGAAGCGCAAGAACGCAGGCTCTCAACAGCTGTCAGACCCGGGCAGGGCCACAGCCACTCGTCCGAAACACCAAGAGGAGGCGGGGGCTTTCCACTGGACAGCCTGCAGGGAGGCACGGTGCCGACAACGCGCTCAGGGAACGGCCCCCGATCCCCTCTCTGGCGCCCCGCTTCCTGCTGGGCAGCACGACGGAGAAGGTCACACGGCCTCTACGGGCCTCCGTTTCCCCGTCGGGGACGCAGCGGCCTCTTGGGGCCGGAACCCGCGGATCGGGATCACCGGCACCGCTGCGCCAACGGGGACAGGCTCCGCCTCGGAAACATCCGCGGGGGCCCGGGCCAATGCTACCGGAGCTATTTCCTTGCCTGGCCAGCTCGTCTCAAGCCCAAGGAGAGGGCCCACCGCCCGTTTCGGAACTCACCGGCAGGCGCGGCACGATCTCAACCGAGCAGCAGTGGCAGAAGTACCGTCCGGGCTGCGGCGACGCCTCGGCCATGGCCGCCGCCGCCTCCTCCGCGCCGCCCGCCCCCCGCGCGGCGGCGCCGGCCGTTTGCTGCTCCCTAGCCGGCCGACGAGCCCGCGCACGCTCACGCACAGCACGCATAGTACGCACAGCGCAGGGGGTGGAGTGGAAGCGCGGGAGCAAATCTGACGTTTGGGAAAACAGGGCTGGCCCGGACGACGGTGGCCGCCAAGTGGCAAACTTGGTGCAGGAACCTCCTGAGCGAGACGCTTAGCAAGAGGTTTGGAACCTGAGTAGGGCTGGGTCGATGTCCTTTAAACCTCCAAAGGCTCCCACTTCCCTTCATTATTTCTTCTATCTCAGGTCTCAGTATTTCTCCTCACTGTCTTCTTTGCTCCTGGGACGCGACAGGCGCGCTCTTACCTCTGGGCCTTTGCACTGGCTGTGCCTCTGCCAGGGCATGGTTCCCCCAAACACCCGCGTGGCGTTCTTCCTCATGTCTTTCAAATGTCTAACCTATTGATACTCCCTCCTCAATAGCACTTATTTCCACCTAATAAACTGTCGAGTCAGCTCCACTGCAGATGGGATGTTTATATTTTGTTCCCGGCTGGATTCATAACAGTGCTTGGTACACAGGCATTCCATAAACACTCATTGAGTAAATGCAGACAGGAGACTCATTCCTGGATCAAGGGAGGTTCCAGCCCAATTGTGCATTTATTCCTTTATCTACTCAACAAACATTCATTGAGCCGCAAGGACACAGCAGGGGAAACAACAATGAAAAGGGTAATACTCTAAAAACTATGGTACATTTACACAATGGAATACTACGCAGCAGAGAGAAAGAAGGAGCTCCTACCCTTTGCGACAGCATGGATGGAACTGGAGAGCATTATGTTAAGTGAAATAAGCCAGGCAGGGAGGGACAAATACCGTATGATCTCACCTTTAACTGGAATATAATCAACAAAAGAAAAAGGCAAACAAAATATAACCAGAGACATTGAAATTAAGAACAATCTAACAGTAACCAGAGGGGAGGAGGGAGAGGAAAATGTTGGGGAAAGGTTTGCAGGAACTACTATAAAGGACACACGGACAAAACCAAGGGGGAGGGTGGAAGCAAGGGAGGGAGGTGGGTTTGGCTGGGGGGCGGGGGGATGGTGGGGGAAAATGCAGACAACTGTAACTGAACAACAATAAAATAATTTTAAAAAGAAGAAAAGAGTAATACTCTTTGAAAAGGGAAAATATTCTTGCTGGGAAGATAAGAGATGTGTTCGAACACCCCCAGACCCTTGAGGTTGAGCCAGAGGATTGGACCTGGCTCTTCCTGGGAAGACAGACAGCGCTTCCTAGGGGAGGGGGAATCGGAGCCAGGGTGTTGAGGAAACAAAAATTGGAGCCTGTGGTATAGGCCTTGTATGTCTAGAGGCTAGGGATAGGGGCTTGTTTGCCAACCACCCTCTGATCCTCCTCAAGGCTCAGGGTTGATTCCAAGCCATTTCTACTCTGACCACTAGAGTGCGCACCGGCCCCATCACTGGAATCCAGGAGCCCTCAGATCTAAGGAGGAGCATTCCTTTGCCTCAGGCCTCTGTGCCCAGTTCCTGGCTCACTTCCTACCACCAATATTCATTCATTCATTCATTCATTCATTCATTCATTCATTCATTCATTCATTCTGCAGAAGTGTGTGAGATACCGCCCAAGAGGCCTCCGAGCCAACACGCTCATGTTCGAATTCCACACACCACACTGGCTGTGTGACCCTGGGCAAGTTGCTTGACCTCTCCGGGCAGGTGGCCGAAACTACCTCCCAAGGTTTTAGGATTAGATGAGGCTTGAGGCACACATAGGTAGCCACAGCATCTCCTTGGCCTTCAGTGGGCCCTGCTGCCTGACCTGAGGTCATCTACCCCTCACCCATTCTCTCCCCAGACCAGCCTCATTAGTGGACATGCCCTCTGCTGGGAGTGCCCTTCCCACTGTTCCTCCTCTTTCCCTGCTTCTTGGGAGGTTACCCCCACCCCTTCCTGGGGGAACCCCATCCCCCACTGCGTCTTGCTGCCCAGTACCCTGATCTCTTCCACCTCTGCTATTCCCTAATGCAGGGGTTAGGGATGGTGTTTCCCAATATGTGAGGCCAACACCCAACATACAGTACATGCTCAATAGAGTCTTGGATAAGTAAACATTAATGAGTACCTTCTGTGTGTCATACACAGGCAAGGCTCTGGCAATGCAGTGAGGACCAGAACACACAGTTCGTATGTTATAAAACTATGAGCTCGGGGGGTGCCAGGCCTGAAGTTTAATTCTCTCACAAGCACCATGAGGTGTGACAATTATGACCTCACTTTACAGATGAGAAGACTGAGGCTCAAATCTGGCCATACTTGTGGCCCAGTGGCCCTGAGGTTCTGGGGCCCTCAGGGATTTATTGGCGAGCCTGTTGGGATACAGTTGGGAGGCTCTCTAACCACCGGACATGGCAAGACACAGGTATCTAGTGATGGTTTCCCAGAAAAATATCCTCTGAAAGGCTTTGAAAATGGAGGTGGAGTGTGGCCTGGCCCCTCCACACTCCCCAGGGCAGGACCCTATCAACTCTTCCAGACTACTCGGGACAAGGGCAGGGCCTCACTCCTCAGACCCAGGGCAGGGCCATGCCTTCCCCCTCAGACTTGGTTGTGCTTTCCTCTTCAAATACTGCAGGACAAGGACAGATGGTCCTCTGAGCCTCAGTCTTCCACCTGTATAATGGGTCTCTCAGCTGTGCCCAGAGGCTCGCAGGGAGGCCACTGTGTAAATGGCTACTGTGACTATAAGTCTCCAGTTCTCTGCACCTCTCAACTTTCATACAGGTCTTCCGCACTGCCTGGGATGTGCTGGGACCATAAGGGTGATGACAGTTACCACTTGGGGCCACCGCTCATTGTTCGTTCAATTCAGAGAGAGAAGGGCCCTGAGGACCCTGCCCCACAACTCAGCACACGGGTCCTAGAATCTTGCTTACCTGGTACTGACTCCAGTCCCAACCCTGTGGGGCTTAGCGATTCCAGAAATCACTTTCCCTCCTCCAGCCTTAATTGCTCCTCTGTAAATTGGGGGCCTGACTCACAGCATCGTGGTGAGAGGCAGAGAAGACTCATCATGTACCTGCCCCGGCCAAATCACCCATAAGAATCCAAGCACACATGTCATACCCCCACTTGAGCTGGGCACTGTCCGTGGTGTCCTGCCTGCACTCTGTTGTACTGGGATCCATGCCCATTTCAAAGATAAGAAAACAGAGGCCCATAGAGGTCACATGTGATCTGGCCAAGGTGGCACAGCCTGTACTGGACACCTCCTCCCTCCAGCCTCAGAGTCACATCCTCAGAGACCCCACAACCTTCCTGTTCCCAAGGTCTCTGTACTGCCACCTCTCATCACACCTCATTCATTCCCTTCTTTGTTTCCAGCTCAGCAGGGACCTTGGTGACATACTGAACCCACCCAAAAGGCCCTCCCACCTGTATTGGCCTATTGCTGCTGTATAAATCACGACCAACCTGGTGGCATAAAAACCCCCAAATCCTTCTTTCTTCTGAAGGTCAGAAATCCAACACAGGTTTTGCAGAACTAAAATCAAGGTATCGGCAGAGCTGCATTCCTTTTAGGAGGCTCCAAGGGAGGATCTGTTCCCAGCCTTTTATAGCTTCTACAGGCTGCCCACATTCCTTGGCTCTTGGCCACTTCCTCCATCTTCGCAGCCAGCAATGGCAGGTCGCGTCCTCCTCATGTAGCACTCTGACCACAGAGGGGAAGGTATCTATTTTTTGGGATCCTGGGATAGCCTGGGATCATGGGGTAATCCAAAATTTTCTCTCCATCCAAAGGTGCTTAATGTAACCCCATTTGTCACTGAAGGTGACATAGTTACAAGGTCCAGGAATTAGGATCAGACAGATGTCGTAGGTAAATTTGGGCTTTCTCTTGGTACAAATGTCCTGATACTGCACTTCTGTTCCCACCCCCTCCTTCCCATGGTTCAGTCCATCTCCCAAGTCTCAATTTATTTTTTTAAAGATTTTATTTACTTAATTAAGATTTTTAAAATTTTAAAAAAGATTTTATTTATTTATCTTTAGAGGGGAAGGGAAGGAGAGAGGGAGAGAAATATCAGTGTATGGTTGCCTCTCGTGTGTCCCCTGCTGGGAACTGGCCTGCAACCCAGGCATGTGTCCTGACTGGGAATCGAACCGTGATCCTTTGGTTCGCAGGCCCGCACTCAATCCACTGAGCTACACCAGCCAGGGCTTTTTAAAAAGATTTTATTTATTTATGTAAAGGGAAAAGAAGGGAGGGAGAAAGGGAGAGAAACATCAGTGTGAGAGAGAAACATCTGTCCATTGTTCCTCACTTGCCCCCCAGCTGGGGACCAGGCCCACAACCCAGATATGTGCCCTGACTGACCATTGAACCGGCCACCTTTCACTTTATAGTACAATGCCCAACACACTGAGCCACACTGACCAGGGCCCACATCTCCACTTAAATGTCCTGTTTCTCTGAGAAGTCTTGCTCGGTCTCTCCCAGGCTGGGTCGGGTGTGGCTTCGGGGCACTCTCCATCACAGCTCTGATCACCGTCATCACGTACAGCTTACCTGTGGGGTCTGGGGTAGGGAGAAGCCTGGGGTGGTGAGCCAGGGCTATTAGGGAGTCGTGGTGGGTGTTTGAGCTGAGAAGGAACCCGGGGCAGCTGGGATAGGAAAAAGTGGGCTGCAGTGAGTGAGGCTGAGGCTGGGTCAGGGTAAAGAGGAAGGTACAAATGGGAGAGACTCAAAAGGGGAGGCAGGGGCTCCTCTGAGGGGAGCCGGTGACCTGCTTGAGGTCACCCAGCATATAGCCTCTGGGTTGGGAAGACACTCCAGGCTAGGGAGCAGGAGGCCACTGGCAGCTGGTCTTCATTTGGAACCCACACTGGGCTGACAATGATCTTTTGATTTGCACAGTCCAGGCCAGGGTGTCTGAGGTCAGGTCTTGGCCAAGGTCACACTGTCCAGCCCCTTCACACCCTTGTGAGAACACAGAGTCCCATAACTGACCCATTCCCCAACCAAGGGAGAGTCCCCTCAGACCGTCAGAGGTTAAGGCCACAGTGAGACAGCTCGACATTTTCCCTCAATGCCTCTAGGCAGTGACGCGGCCCTTGGCTACTGGCGGGGGGATATGGGTCAGGCTGGACTGCTCAGGTAGAGGAAGGGTTCTGGGCGTGGCATCTGATGGCAGAAGTTCTTGTGCATGTAGAGCAGGTCTGTGCTGCGTGGCTGGCCACAGGAACCCTACATTTCCACACCTGGGGAGGAGGCTGATGCAGGAATGGGGGATGAAGAGGCAGAGGCACCCCGGAGAGATATCCAATTGCTCTCTCTCTTTTTAATTTTCCTGAGCATTTACCACTCCCTGCAGTCATAAGGCTAATTTATTTTATTGGCTATGGTCCCTACAAACCATGAGCTCCCTGATGACAAGACTGGGTCTGCCTTGGTCACCCTGGAACCCCAGCACCCCCCCCCAGTGGCCACTGCCACAAGAAGATGATCATTCATGATTTCTTAGAAGCACAAACGCAGAGGAGCTGCACAGAACCCATGAGCAGCTGGAGAGTGCTCTGACAATTTGGGAGGCTCCCAAGGTAGAAGGAATCGATTCCAAAATAGCAAGTGTCTGCCTGCACCAAGGCCCCCTGGACTCACTTCCCAGGTTCACACTGGTGTTGCCTCATAAATTGAGGGACACCCGAGATTCCAGGGTGCTAAGCCTGAGCGGAGAGGAGGAAATCCCCCTAAGACAGTAAGTTCTTCGTGCGGGTGTGGCCCTGGCACAGCATCTGCAGAGATCTGGCAGCGACTCCCAGGCACACAGGCGCTTCGAAAGGCCTGTGGTGTGATTGCCACAGTCAGTGATGTTGTTGGGACCATTTTTGTCCCTGGGTCTCTACCTGTGCCCACCCCCCCCACACACACACACACTTTCTCACACACCCAGATGTGTCCACCAGCTCCAGCAGCCAGGTGGCTAGGCGGGTGGCCTGGAGTGTGAGCGGCCAGTCTAGGGCTGAGGGCCCCAGATGTGGGGCATATAGGCAGGGGAGGATCACACGTGGGCCATGCAAGTGACCACACGCAATCCACGGTGTGGTGTATGTGCCTTGTGAGTCACCAGTTAGCTCAGCCACAGCCTTACAGCTGAAGACCCCTTAAACAAAGCGACACCTCGAACTCACAGCCCAGGTCACAGTTTGACCCCTTGTATCGACAATAGCCACACCTTCCCACATAAATTCTCGGGCTCCCAGGTCGGGCTCACCACCCACCAGCTGCCACCGGGGTAGCCAAGCCCAGCCCCTTCACACATCGCCTACGACTCAGCCTCGTGCCCCGCCATTCACGCGCCCCGCCCCAGCCCGGCCCCGCCCCGCCCGCAGCCAGCGGGACCTTTATAGGGAGCGCAGACCGAGGAGCACTGGGAAGTCGGTGCCGCCGCCCTCCCAGACGCCCGCCCTCGGCGCCCGACGCACGGGCCACCGCTGCCGTCTCTGCGCTCGCCATGCATCCCGGGGCGCCCGGGCCACTGTGGCCACTGCCCTGGGGGGCCCTGGCTTGGGCTGTGGGCTTCGTGGGCTCCGTGGGCTCGGGGGACCCCGTGCCCGGTGAGTGGGGTGGCCGGAAGGGGCGGGTGTGGTGGGCCACCCACGTGGGTCTGCCTGGAATGCGGGCAGCGGGAATGTTGGAGGTCTCAGGGTAGGGGGCAGCTGGGGGTGGAGGGCGGTGACCTGAGGCTGCCGAAGATTGAACCCTGGAGGGTTGGGGCTCCCCCAGGCCCAAAGGGCCTGAAGGAGGGTAACCAGGAGGTCAGCAGAACAGATGTGACTCTCTCAACAATTGTGACCATAGTAGTCACAATGACTGACATTTACGGAGCACTTAGTGTCTACCTCTTACCTCCCTAAATCCATATAACAGCCCAATCGTGTGGGAACTCCTATTATGCCTGTTTTACACACGAGGAAACTGAGGCACAGGGTCACACAGTTTGTAAGCGGCAGAACCAGAATTGGAACCTGGACCCCCTGGGTCCTGACACCACAGAGAGGCAGGGCTGGGTGGCCAGACCCAGGACCTCCAGCAAGGGCCCCAGGTCTTTCCTGGGTCTGGCTTAGGCAGATGGATCATTAGAATGTCATGCCTGCCACTTATTGGGAGAAGCCAGGCAAGTAACATCCCCACTCTTGGCATCAGTTTCCCTTTTATGAGTGCCAAGGTGCCAAGTTCCCAGAGCTGGTCCCTGGGCGGCACTCAGTATAGCACCTGCGAACAGTGAGCTCTCTGGGATGGGGGGGCCTTGGCCATTCCTACCCCCATTTAAGGGTGAAGAAACTGAGGTCATCTGCCCCCCCCAACCCGGCAGCCCCACCCTGCCCTGCACAGAGGGAGGGGAGAGTGGAGCCCCCTCCTCGGCTGTCCGTGTCCCCAGGGAGACAGTGAGCTCATGCAAGGGGAATGTTCCCAAGTCGGAGTGAGTAAGAGGCAGTCCAGGCGATGGGAGGGGGGGTGCTGCCAGGAGAGGGGGGTTCTGTGTGCCCTCGGGTGCTGTTTAGACAGAGGACAGAGTCAAGAGAGGCAGCTCCAAGGCCTACTGACCCTGACGCATACAGCCCTGGATGTTTGACTGATTAAGCAGGATGCCAGGCCTGGGTGGGTAGCGGAGTTTGGTGGGAGGGGGTCAGCGGGGAGGGAGGAGAGCTTCTAGGGATGGTTGGGGGTTAGCTAGGGGTTGGTGGTGGAGCGGCGTAGAGGGTGGAGCTCAGAGAGGAGAATTTCAGGAGGATCCAGAGCCCCTCCTTCCCCCTTCTCTGGGGCTGTAAGCTGGGTGCAAGGTCACGCACGACCTGGGTGTCAGGAGTGGTACAGGAGGGCAACTCTAATCCCATAGGAACTGTCCCCCCCACTCCCGGGTCCACAGGTGGTGTCTGCTGGCTCCAGCAGGGCAGAGAGGCTATCTGCAGCCTAGTGCTGAAGACCGACGTGAGCCAGGCTGAGTGTTGTGCCTCCGGCAACATCGATACCGCCTGGTCCAACTTCACCTACCCAGGGAACAAGATCAGCCTCCTGGGCTTCTTGGGCCTGGTCCACTGCCTCCCCTGCAAAGGTAAAGGTGAGGTCCCAGGCATCAGCCACAGGCCAGGGTCACTATGGTTGAAAGTGGACCAGCTGAAAGTGAGCTCCCTGTCTCAGGGGTATGCAGGTGGAAGTCAAGGCCACTGGGAGGGGATCCCAGCTTCCCTCTGTTGAAGATTCAGGAAGAAGCTCTGATCCCCCAGCTTGGTTTCCAGCCTCTAGGCAGTGGCTTACGCCTGCCAGGATGGCCTTGGCCACCTGCACCCCACCTGCTCCCCACATGGTGGAAGCACACTCAGCTCACACCTAACTCCTAGGAAAGTGGATTTTCCTGACTGGCCATTCTGCTTTGTGACCCCACACTCAATGTTCCCAACTGTGCTTATCTGCCCTTAACCCCACAGATTCTAGGGAACTGCAGTGAGCCCCTAGTTGCGTGTTTAATAAGCATGTGTCTTCTGAACCATGTTCTGAGAAATGCTGCCTCCTCCGGCAGACAAGGAGCTCTTCAGGGGCTGAATGAATAAGACATATTGTCTGCCCTGTAGAAGGGGTTGGGGGCCCTCCCAGGCCCCTGTGGTCAGGGATGAACCTGCAGGGACCAAGAGGGGACACAACTTGAAGGAGGTAGGCATTAGAGACAGAGTGTTGGGGGGTAATTAGAAGTTTACCAGCTGGAGAAAGTATGGGGGGGGAGAGCAGCAGCAGAGGCCTAGGATAAGGTCCGCGTGGGTGGAGTTGGGGCAGAGGAACAGGGAGGAGGCTGGAGCTGAGGACCACAGACCTGAAGGCCAAGCTGAGACTGGCCGGCTGCTGGGATGTGATTAATCCCAGATCAGCCTGGCTGGGTGGTCCTAAACTCACTGCCACATACCCTGGCTCATTCTAGAGCCCCCTTTGGCTTCTGGAAGGAGGACAGATTTCAAAAAGTGCCTGGTCTGGGCATGAGATGGTCCAGGACAACCCCCTCCCCATTCTGGCCTTGGGGATGGGAACTCGGCCCCCCACTCCCCCCGCCCTTCTGTTCCCTCTTGCATGAAGCCACACAGGCAGAGCACTTCCAGATGTGCGTGTGGGCGGGAGGCGCCCAGGTGCAGCCCACATGCCCTGGCAGGGGCAACCAACATGGCCTCCCCTTCTCCTGCCGTTCTCTTAGGAATAGCCACTTATTTTATGCTCACCCTGTAAGATGGGTTCCCCCATCAACCCCACTTTATACACGGGGAAGCTGAGACTAAAGTGTAAAAGGCTCAGAGTCTGTCCTCCAGACCCAGAAGCAACAGAACTGGGTGGAGGGAGGGGGTCCATCTAGGATACTGCCTGAAGTCATGCTGGGGCGCTCCTGGCTCCTCCCCTCCAGTCAGGGGTGTCGGGGCCTCAGTTTCCCCCTTTCGTAAAATGTGACAAAACAGCATGACCTTGTAGGGTGGTTCGGAGGCTGCAATGAGCCTGGGAAGGCCTGAGGGCAGGAGCAGGCATTAGTGGGGTCCGATTTGCATTTCCGAAGGTCTAGGGGCCTGAGTGGTAGACTTCTCCTGGTCAGACCTGTTTCCCTACCTGAGAAATGGGGCTTCAAGGGGGTGGATAACCCTTAGTTCAGATGGCTCGGGCTGTGGGAGGCCCGCTCCCCAGGAAATGAGCCTCGGGCCAGGCGCCGATACTCCGCCCTCCCCCGTCCCCTCCTCCGGGGAGGTCCTGGCAGGCACGGGGAAGACACTGCCAGTCCTTCCTAGACCCGCGCCTGAATGGGGTGGAGCCCCTCACCCTACCCCGGGGTGGACGCAGCCGGGGCCCCCACCGGCCTGCCCAGAAACGCGAGTCAGGGAACAGACGTCAGTGAGAGTGGGACGAGGGGGCTGGCAGCTTATTCCTGTCCCCAAGATTCACAGCAGAGACGCCCTTCCCGCCCACACTGAGCCCCGCCTCCAGACACAGCCCCCAGCCCCAGGCGTCCACCAGGGTAATGACTAAATCTCTCCCACAACAGCCCTCTCACCCAGACCCCAACCAGTACCCTCCCGGTGCTCCCTGACTCCGGACAGCCCCCAACTCCTGCCGGGCCCCTATCCCTCAGAAAAGGGAGCGAGGAGCCGTGGGCTCAGAAGACCTCTGGTCACTGCCACGCGCCCCAGCCCACAGACGCGTATCCTGTGTCCGCAGATTCGTGCGAGGGCGTGGAGTGCGGTCCCGGCAAGGCGTGCCGCATGCTGGGGGGCCGCCCGCACTGCGAGTGTGTGTACGACTGCGTGGAACTCCCGGCGCGCCTGCAGGTCTGTGGTTCAGATGGCGCCACCTACCGTGACGAGTGTGAGCTGCGTGTGGCGCGCTGCCGCGGCCACCCGGACCTGCGTGTCATGTACATGGGCCGCTGTCGCAGTACGTGGGGGCCAGGCCAGCGGGAGGTCGGGGCCCCCAAACCTGCGCGTCTGTACAGGCGCTGCAGTGCATGAGGGTGGGGCCTGCAGGGCCTCCGGTGCAAAGTGCTCGGTAGCGTAGGTAAAGGTCTTGGAGGTTGAGGCAGGATTTATGGAAGGCGGGGCCTAGATGACGAAGTCGTGGGCGGGGTCTAATAAAGAGAGTCTTTATTGTCCTGAGAGAGCGTCAGTGGATTGGTTTTTTATGGAAGGAAGACTAGGGTGGAAGTTTGGAAAGTGGGGTTCTGGGGCTCACATGGGGTGTGAGGTATGGGTGTGTGACTCAGAGGGGCTTGTGGGTGCAATCAGAGGGGGCCGGGCTTCAGGGTGGACTTGGGCTGTGGGAGGAATCTCGTAGAAGGGGTGCAACATCTGGCACACCCAGAGGAGGCGGGACCTGAGGCAGGACTCTGCTGTGGGCAGGGTTCGAGGTCTCGAAGGAGCCCCTAACCCAACCTGGCGCCCCGCCCGCAGAGTCGTGCGCGCACGTGGTGTGCCAGAGGCCGCAGACGTGCGTGGTGGACCAGACCGGCAGCGCCCACTGCGTGATGTGCCGCGCAGCGCCCTGCCCTGCGCCTTCCGGCCCCGGACAGGAGCTTTGTGGCAACAATAACATCACCTACATGTCTTCGTGCCATCTCCGCCAGGCCACCTGCTTCCTGGGCCGCTCCATTGGCGTGCGCCACCCGGGCAGCTGCGCAGGTGCGGGGCGGGGCAAGGAGCAGTGGTGGATTGTAGCTCCCAGCCCCATTCCGTACCCCCAATTTCTCTGTTCTTCCCTCCTGCTCAGCAGGCACCCCTGAGCCTTCAGATGCTGAGTCGAAGGAAGAGGAGGAGAACTTCGTGTGACTTAAGGACAGCCTGGGCCTGGCGTTCAGGGCCTCCCCCATTTTATTTATTGCCAGAGCAAAGCCTAATTTATGTCCCATGGACACTCCCCACCCCCAGGACTGGACCACTTGGGGGAGCCCTGGACCCGTTCCCTAAAGGGTACCTTGGAGGGATTGGGGGAAGAAGGCCTGGGAGCAGTGCTGGTAGGTGGGGCCTCTGCTCCAGACACTCAAGGGGACCCCGCTTATGCTCCCTCCAGGGTTACTAGTAATTATGGCTGCCACCAGGAGGTGTGGGGATTCTCTGACAGCAATTAATGAAAAGTAAACCTGGCCTTCTAGAACAGGGACCAAAGGGTGAGAAGGGGGTCCACAGCCTAGGAGTGTGTGTATACATGAGCCTTGGAACATGATCAGACCCCCCGGCAGGCCACGGACGCAACCTCTGTCCTTACCAGCCCCTGAATTCTGGGCTTTCCTTCCCCACTGCCTCCATGTACCTGTGAAGGCCACTGAGAAAAGTCCAGCTTGTCCCCTGATGAGGGAGGCACTGTCTGCCTCCTGACATAGGCCTCAGCTCAGCATCAGCTCAGAAGGGGGTGGGACATGGTGGGGCCCAGGAGACCCTGCTCACCCACTGGCCCAGGTGGGCTATACCTGCTAGGGTCCACTGCATACCTGCCTCCTGGAGCTATGTGTCTGAGCAGCACCTCTAGTGACTGCTGACCTGTCCACAGGTGAGGTCTAGACCCTGAAGCCCTTGGTCCCATGAGGCCCACCCTTGCCAGGCTTCTAGGCCCAGTTCCTAGTTGACCCCTCTTTACCCACCTGCGAGGCTCAGGGGTCTTGACCCTGCCCGATGCTAGCCTAGGGCCAATTCCCTCCGTTCTGGGCTGTCACTCTGACACCTCCCTGTGCCTTCATGTAGACCAGAGGCTCAGACCAGATGTGGGGCAAGGAGCGCAGGGGGCAGTGTGCACACCCTCTCCCAGTCTCTAGGAAGTGCCTTACCTGTGACACCCAGAAAAGTACCCTTGAGTAGGTCAATTTGCTCGAGTCCCCCAATAAGGCAATTTCCCCTGCCCTGGGGTCCTGCCTCACCAAAGAAATAAAGATTGTAAAAAGCCACTTTGGGGTCAATTTCTGGTTTGCTCCACTCTCTCTGATCCTCTGCGCCACCCACTTCGGGAGTCTGGAGCCTGGGTTGCTAGTAGGGTGGTAAGTGGGGACCTCTGAAAGCATCCAGGGGAGACACATGAGCGTATTTTCTTGGGGCAGCCACTGTCCATCTCCAGGCTTCAGTGCCCATCTCTGGGCAGTGGGCGGCAGCCGGAGAGAGGGCTGAGATGGGAGGGCAGGGTAGGGGTAAGTTGGAGAGAAAGGAGGCCAAGCAAGTGTCTCAAGCGGGGAGTGGCTCAACTGGACTCCCAGCCACTTTGAGGCCAAGAAAAAGCTCAAGGAATGTGGGTGGATCATCGTGTCTGGTTAGTTAGTTAACATTTATTCAGTTATTTTGGCCCTTTTTGTTTGTAACCGATGCCCACACCCCAACCCAAGCTTCCTGGGTTTGGGGGCCCCATGGACCCCCTGCCCCAGCCATGGAGTTTCCCAGGCTGGAGCTGTTTGCACTGGTTGTCATCTCATTTGTGTACCCAGTGCTGCTGTGGTTCGGGCAGCTCCCATGGGGGCCCCAGCGGTCCTGGGTGGGGGGCTGGGCTGAGGGCCGTGCAGGTGCTGCCGAACCACGTCCCAGATCCAGGGCACGAAAGTGGACACCTGTGTGTACACATCTGGAGTCTTGGGGTCGCCACACCAGACACCGGAGAAGGAAATAAGGCCGCGGGCCCGGTTCCTGCACACCAGGGGCCCCCCAGAGTCTGCCTGGAATGGAGGGAGAGATGAGGCCAGGGGTTCTCTCAGCTTCACTTTGCCTGAAGGGGTCTCTGCAGGTAAAGCCCACCAGGACCCTTCCCATGATACCCTAATGCCCTTACAGCAGAGGCTACACCCCTCACCTCAGCCTTCAAGACCCTGCAGACCCCATCCACCTGTTTGCCCTTCTCTCCCTCATTCACCAGCCTTCCTGGCTGTTCCTGGAGCAAGCCAAGCTCCATCCAGCCTCCACCAGAGATGTCCAGCCTGTGGCCCACGGGCCTCATGCAGCTCAGGATGGCTATGAGTGCGTCCCAACACAAAATTGTAAATTTACTTAAAACATTATGAGAATTTTTCTGTGATTACATGTCACCATGTATTTAATGTGTAGCCCAAGACAACTCTTCCAGTGTGGCCTAGAGATGCCAAAAGGTTGGACACCCCTGCAAGCTTTTGCTTTGTTACTGCCCCCTGCTGGACACTGCTTGTGTAAAGAGAAGTCTGCAGGGGTTTATGCAGTACAGACCGGCTTGGCTGTGCATGGCAACCCTGTGATTGCCTCTCTACCCTGCATGCCCTCTCTTAGATCTTGAGGTTCCTTTATGACTCAGCTCAAAGGTGCTATCCTCAGAGAAGCCTTTCTGAATACTCACCCTAAAATTCCCGCCCCCTCCCCTCCTGGTCTCACCGAAACTGTTATCTGGAATTATCGGTAGCTCTGCCCCCATGAGGTGGCAGTTCTATAAATGGAGAGAGAGCGAGGTCCAGAGAAGTGAAGTGACTTTCGCAAGGCCATACATCTGGAAAGTGGCATAGTCTGGATTTGGACCAGTTGGGCTCCGGAACCTGTGTTCTGAACCACTGAACTCTTGTCTGAAACAAAAGACCCTCCAGTCTGAGTGTCTCCCTCTGCAGTAGGGCAAGGGTTGCCATTTGTCCAAACAGGGTATTAGGAGCAGGAGCTCTTTCCTCGAGATCTGCTACTGCCCCCTACTGGCCACTGCTTACAAATACACAAAGGTGTAGCTCTGTGCACTGCACAACCTGCCATACATGGGAGCCCTGTGACCCTGGGCCCCAGGTGAGGCCCATCTGCTCAAAGGTAAGTTGGGATTGAGTTCCCAAGGCTCTGCCCAGCTCTGACCGTTCTCTGTGGGCCTTGGTTTCCCATGTGGTCAGTGGGAGGGACAGAGAATGAGTATCTTACTGAGCAGAAGCCTCGTTGCCGCCGGTCCCCACTGTGAGTGCAGACCATAGCAGGGCTCAGGTGGCCCATCCAGGAGCTGTTGCAGATGTCCAAGTCCAGCACGCGGACCTCGACCTCCATCAGCCCGGGTGGCAGCTCTCCAAAGTTGGACACAGAGCCCCAGCCGGCCACCCGGCACCGTGCCCCGGCCCTGAGTGGCCTGGCGCCTCTTTTTGGCAGCTCCAGCAGTCCCACTGCAGGGCCCAGGATGGCAGAGCTGTTCAGCTGCGGAGAGGACACTGAGTTTTAGACCACCTAAACTGTCACCACTGCTCCTGCCTCAGTTTACCCATCTGTGACACCTGGTCTCTTGGCCTTATACAGAGAAAGCAACAGCTGTCAGAAGGTCTGCTGCTTTTGCCATCAGGCCCCACCCACTCGGCCCAGGACTGTGACTTCCCCTGACCTCCTCAGCCGCCCAAAGAGTCTTTCTAATTATCATCTCTTTCCCTGCTCTAAGCCCTCCCATGGCTCCCCATTGCCCTCAAGATAAAACCTCTTCTCCTCTACCCCCATTCAGCCCTCCTCTCTAGCCAGAATGAATTCAATGCCATGCCCGGGGCCCAGCTCCACACTTTTGCTCACACTGTATCCCCCAACCTGGAGCACCTTTCCTATCTAGCTTTCAGGTCTCAACTTAGACATTATCTCCTCCAGGAAGCCTTCCAAGATTCCCAGGCAAGGGCAGGCACTTCCTCTGCGCTCCATGTGCTCCTGTCAAAGCCAGTTTACCCAAAGCTGCCACCCTCTTAGACTGGAGGCTCTAAGGGGATCAGTCCTAGGGTTTGCTTATGGCTGTATCCCTGCTGACTGGCACACAGCTGGCAATCAACAGGTATGGAATGAATGACTCAGGCCCATGGGTTTTGGTATTCTCTGACATTGGGCACAACCCTGACCACCCCCAACCTCCGTTTCCCCACCCACGCAATGGAATAGGTGAGTCAGAGCAGTGGGGTCCAGGCCTTGGGGTTCCACAAGTGAGTGAAACTCAGGCTTTGGCTGCTAACACTCACCAACCCCTTTGTGTTTGCCAAGAGAACCCACTCCCCAGGCCCTGCTGTTCCCAGGAACCTATTCAGGCATGTTGGGTATCTCTCCACTTTCATTTTTTACCACATTTGGAGAGCAAGTTTGGGACATTCTCCCTTTAAAACAGAGACTCTGGGGATGACTGGAGTTGAATTTGGGGTGTCTGGCTGGGAGCTGCAGGGAGGGGTGGTCCGAAAGGGCACCCCCTCATGGCAGGGCAGAGGGAAGCTCCCGTTTCTGGGAAGAGCCGCCTCCTTCCAGGAAGCCCCAAGCAGGGCCGAGTGGCAGTCTTTATGGCCCTCATCCCTCACGTGTCCCTCTTTTAGCCTGGACATTGAGCGCTGGCTACGTGCCATAAACGGTCACAAACGAGGTGCAAATTCCTGCCCGCAGGTCAAGAGGAAACGGTGAAGAACGGTGAAGCAGCAAATGTGCAGCTGCTGCTAGCAGGTGACAGCCACGCTGATGAAAGAAAGAGGGAACAGCAAGAAGGGAGGGCAGGATGGGACCAGGGCGCAGGACCGGGAGGTCCTCCAGGGACGCCTCCTGCGAAGGCGGCGTTTGAGCAAAGTCTTAACCTGACTCGGATGTTTTGGGATCCTTCGGCTACTTCTAAAACGTGTCCAGTCATCAGAGGGGTGGCTGGGACAAGCGAGACTTACATCCAGTGTGTCCCCCCCTCCACCACGAAGCTCACCTGCAGCAGACAGATGTCATTGGCGTAGGTCGTGGGGTGGTAGTCAGGGTGCCTGATGACAGCCGAGATGCCAAACACCTGCTGGGTGGGCTCTGAGGTGCGAAGGGCATGGGCCCCCAGCACCACCAGAACCGTTTGGAGGTCTCTGCGGGAGGGAGGGGTGGAGTGAGAGAGGCGGGGGGAGGGCTGCCGGTCCCCGGCTTTGGCAGCTCCATCTGCAAAGCCAGCGCACCGCAGTCCCTTTAATCCTGATGCCAGCCCTGCGATAATAATGATGTTTGTTACCGTTCCCACCGCAATTATAGCATTAACTCTAATTGTTGCAATATGAATTCTAATAACTATTATAAACTATACTTAGAATGAATAGAATATTTATTATAATTCCCACCTCAATTATATTATTACCCCTGCAGGGGTTCAGAACAGGCCTCCCCAAAATGTGTCCCTTTGGTCTATGTGGATTATTTTGAACCGAGGGCCATGAAGACCTGTGGGCTCACAAGAAACTGCTGCCTCTCACTTAATCACCTGCATGGGTCTAAATGGGAGCCTCGCCCATCGGAAGAGTTATCACCAGAGGTAACTTCATGGCCCATCTAGAGAGCAGGGCAGCTCTCTGATTACTGAGCACCCACTCTTCTTAAGGCTCAAGGACCCTTCTCCCCGCTGATGCCTCAGGCACCCGGCCTCATCGCTAGCTCAGGTGACCTATGTACCTCACCTGTTCTGAACCTGTCATGGGTGTGGCGCCTATGACCCCCTCATGGATGTGGGGCTCCCATGTGTACGTATATATTAAATGTGGTTATTTTCTCTTGTTAATCTGTCTCATGTAGATTTAACTATTAGACCAACTGGAAGAACCTAGAAAAGTGGAGAAAATTTTCTTCTTCCAATAATCTTAATGTGGGTAATGATTATTATAAAAGTATCCTTTTGCCCTGACTGGTATGACTTAGTGGGATGAGCGATAGACCACAAACTGAAAGGCTGCCGGTTCGGTTCCCCGTCACGGCACATGCCCATGCTGCGGGCCAGGTCCCCGGTTGGGGGCATGTGAGAAGCAACCGAAGGATGTTTCTCTGGTACCTTGATGTTTTTTTTTTCTCTCTCTACCTCCCTTTCCCTTTCTCTAAAAATAAATAAATAAAAATCTTAAAAACATATACTTAGAACAAGCACAGCAATGATAACATCTACTTATTGTTATGGAGGTCGCTCCTTCAGTAGTTCACTTGTGGACTCCCCCCTTTTCCTTGTTGTCCCATAAAGCTAACCCCACTGAGACGCCTCCTCCTTCAAGAGCCCCGCAGGGGAGGGGTGGGGTCTGGCCATTTGAACCATGCCCCTGCCTGGAATGTAGCAATGCCCACACCAGGAACCCCTCTCACCACTCCCGCCATCCCCCCACCCTGCATCCAGAGCATCCTGGGGTCCCAAGTGGCAACAGGCCAGGGGAGGGGTCCCAGGGTGGGCTCACATGTCGCTGAAGCAGTGGGCCGCTGAGACCACCCAGCGGGTGCGGAGCAGGAAGCCCCCACAGTGATGCTGGCCGTTGAAGCTCACTGATGCCATGTAGGGACGGGAGTGTGGGATCACCTCTCGGCCCCCAATGATCCTGGCCCCCCAGGAGCCTGCAAGGGAAGGGGGAGCATGTGGGGTATGGCAGGAAGAAGGGCTAATGGGGGGACAACTCAGGCGCTGGATGGGATGGGGGTCAACTTGGGGGAGAAAGAGTCAGAGATGAGCAGAGACAGAGCTGGAAAGGGAGGGGCAGAAGGACGAGAGCGACGAGGAGCCCAGAGAAGGCCCTCGAGTGGGCTGGGAGGAGGACTGAAAGCCAGAGAACCTGGGCTTGGGCCTGTCAAGACCCCAGCTGGGCATCCTGCCCCACGCCCTGCCGAGGCCCCAGACGGTGACCAGCTAGGGCTGCGTAGCTGCTTCAGGTCTGAGCCTTAGGGCACCTGGAGAGTTCATGGGTGGGGCCCCTGCATAGGGGCACCCAGGGGTCCTCACCTGGAGGCCTCATGGACAGCATCAGGGCAGTAGCCACGGTCAGCAGCAGGTGGTCCCAGCCGCCCGCCCCAGGCCCCATGGCTAGCGCAGGCTCGAGTCTCCCCAGAGAGCTCTGAGGACGGAGGCCCCCACCCTCATCCAACGGCCCAGAAAGGGGGAACCCAGCTGTGGTCTGTGGTTGGAGGCCCTGCCAGGCCCCATCATCAACGACCAGATCTGAACTGGTGGTTCTGAGACACCAATGATTCCACCGCCTTGGGGTTGTTGGTCATAATTGCAGGGGAGGAAACAGGGCACTGGAGGGGGACAGGGGGCTGCCTGCCCAGGCAAACCCTGGCTCTGCCAGTCCCTGTGACCCCAGGGGTCACTTACCTTCTCTGCCCCCCAATTTACCCAGCGTCTTGGTCAGTTCTTCCAGCCACACACCCTTGGGGGGTTGGCATAAATGACACCGTGGATGTGTGGCTCAGTTGGAAGTGTCATCCCATTCACAAAAAGTTGGTGGGTTCGATTCCTGGTCAGGGCCTACACTGAGGTTGCGGGTGTGATCCCGGTCAGGGTGCATAGAGGAGGCAGCCAATTGATGTTTCTCTCCACAAAATGTTGCCCCCGCCCCTTTCCCTTCCTCTCTCTCTAAACATCAATTTAAAAAACATATCCTTGGGTGATTTAAAAATATATAAATATCAATTGAAGCTTCAGATATTTGGAAACTCATTTAATCCTGGAGTGACCCAAGGATGTATTATTTCTATCCTCACATCACTGATGGGGAGCCTGAGGCAGAGAGAGGTTAAGTGCCTTGGCCAAGGTCGCACAGAGAAGGAGTGAGGGGACCAGGGTTGTAGCCTCAGGACAGCTATTGTCTCTACCAGGGGCCAGTTTTACCCACAGGTGGACCCATTTCCTTCCCATCTGATAAGCACTTGTGAAACAGGCAATTGTTCTTTATGGCCCCAACTAACCAAGCTCCCAGAAGCCCTGGGTAATGGGCTGGGTAAGGGCCAGTATTGTCCAACCCAAAACTGGTTTGTTTGGGGCTACGCAGAAGATGGTCTTGAACCCAGAACTCCTGGACTATAGTCCTTGATGGATCTTTTCATGGAGAATTGGGTGGTTTTCTCAGTCACAGGAGACTCAGCAACAATGGTGATGGTGATGGTAATGATAGCTCCGTTTACTAAACACTTTTGTTATTGATTTGTTGGAGTTCTTTATATATTGAGGAGATTAACTCTTGGTCATATTAATTTCTTTTCTGAGAACTCTCAGGTGCAGAGACACAGCCTCCCTGGGAAGTGAATTTAGGTTCTGCTGATCTGCAGATGGACCAGTGCTGAACTGGCCGGAACTGGGTAGCTCCATCTGGTCCCCGTCCCTCTTACCTGTTAAGCCCGGGGCTCCCAGGGCCATGGAGGAGACCAGAAAGATAGCAGAGGTCAGGGCTCTGGCATGCTACTCTGTAAAGGGCCCAACCTGGTCTGGGCCTGAGGTTTGGAGTTAGGAAGCTGAGCAAGGGGGAGCTCCAGAGCCCCTTCCTTCTGTGACATAGTCCCTTTCATGTCCAGCTTAACCTTTCTTGGCCCTTTTGGGATGGGAGACACAAGGCATGAGCTGGAGTCAGGGCTAGCGGGGAGATAAAGGGGTCTCTGACTCAAAGACAGAAGAGGAGTGAGCTTTTGGGGTCCATTCCCCTGGAGTCCAAGGGCCCCAGAGGGTGTCTTGGGGCAGCCAGAGCTGTGAGGTGGGCTCAGGGCAGGGGCAGGGGTGCTGGGGATGGCGACATCCTAGATAAGCAGAGGAGGCCAAGGAAGTGAGAGAGGAAGGGGAGTCATCATAGAAACTGTGGTTGCAAGTGGTCCAGAAAGGGGGCGGGCCCCACACAGATAGAAGCTACAGCGCCCTGAGCCCTGAGCAGAGAAGAGGAAGGAGCGGGTGAGGTGGACGGCGCGCTGGAGGGTGCAAGGGTGCAAGGCCTACTCCAGACCACCGCTTTGGTTCATGACATAACCTGCCTAGTTCCGCCGCCGTGCTTCTTCTTTTCTTTTTAAAGATTTTATTTATTTTTTAGAGAGAGGGTCAGGGAGAAAGAGGAAGAGACGCATTGATGTGTGAAAAAAACACCTACTGGTTGCTTGCATGCCTTTTTGAGTCTGCCCCTGCTACCTGGGGTGCCTCTCCCCACCATCTGGGCCTGGCCTGACTTCCCCAGCTCAGATGTTGCCACCTCCAGCCAGTCCCCTGCAAGTGGCTACATGCCTGCTTGTGTCTGGGGTGTGGATGTTGGGGACCTGGAGTCCCCAGGCAGCCCCTTGAGAACGCCAAGGAATTGGGTTTTGGTCTGAGAGAGATGGGAGCCCAGGAAAGTTGGGCTAGCAACGCCGGAGAATGGTTTGTGGGAAGGGGGGTGGTCCCAGGAAGGAGGGGTGGTCCCAGCAGTCAATGCACACTCCTCCTCTTCCTCCCATTTTCTTTTCTTTTTTTTTTTTAACGCTTCATGAATTTGCATGTCATCATCGCACAGGAGCCATGCTAATCTTCTCTGTGTCATTCCAATTTTAGTATATGTGCTGCCGAAGTGAGCACTCTTCCTCCTATTTTTAAACAAAATGCACCCAGCATCCCTCAAACCTTGAATCATTTACTTAGTAGACAAAAAAGTCATTTCTCCGAGCACAAGGCTTCTGCATCCCTGGCACCTAACACTGCCAGGTGCACAGTAGGTGCTCAATAAATCTTTCTGGACCGAGTGGACGCCGCCCCCTTTTGCTGAGCCGACATGTACATGTTGCCCCTGGCTGCTTTCATGTTGCAATGGAAGACCTGGGGCTGCAATGCTGAAAATATTTACTATCTCGCCCTTTACAGAAAGAGTCTGTCAAACCCTGAGCTCCTGTGTGCCGGGCCCTGTCCCAAACCTTTCCTGGGTATTCACTCCGTCACCTCTTCCAGCTGCCCTGGGAGATGGGGAGTGAGGCTCAGACAGGGTAAGAAACAGACCCAGGGTCACACAGCACATGTGGCTCTGAGCTGGAACTCAAGCTCAGGGCCCCTGATGTTTCTCGGGCTCTCTTTTCTAAATCGGCTACTTTTTCTCACTGTTTGAATGCCAGACGAATGCACATTCACTGTAAAAAGGGGAAATGAGAAGGCATGTGAAGACAGAGGTGGCAGTGTCCCTGCCCCTTCGGGGTGAATCCTGACGCACCTTTCCCTAGAACCCATCCAAAGTTATTTTCCTTTGCACACACACACATTTATGAAGCACATGCTGAGTAGAATTATTTTACTTACAAGAAAATAAAGGCATTTAGAAGAATCTCCCTGTCCTGCCCCTCCCCCCAGCCAGACCCCAGTAAGTGTGTCTGGGACCAGGGGACTAATATTCTTACAAGAACGTGGGAAGGTAGGGCCACAGTCTACATGTTGACAGTGACAGGTCCTGCCCTACTCCTGGTCCATGGGATCCACACGATGGTACACGCAGCATGAAGGACTCAAGATAGACTGTGAGAAATCAAGGGGAAGGCAGGGGAACTGGGTGCCTCTGCCTATTGCCTGTGCCTTGATTCCCCACATGAGCTTATCGAGACTTCCCCTAGGGCAGGCCAGGCCTCCCCGTAAACTCCAGCCTAGGTGACCAGCTGCCCGTCCTGTGTCACCCTTTGTTGTCCCCTCAACCCCACCCACATCTGCATGTCTTTCCAGTGGTTCAATCTGCAAATGGGGGGACCCCAATGCCTGTCGTCCCACATCCCATCAGTTCTTCCTTCAAGATCCATACACAATCCACCTGCCCCTCAACCTTATCCAGCCTCGGCGTGTCCTGGGGAGCCCTGGGAATCCAGCCTCTTCCAGGGCTCCAAGTCTCTCTGCTTTACCATTGTTAATCCACTCCCCTCCTGGCAGCCAAAGGGTCCTTAACAAAAACAAATCAGCCTTGGCTAGTGTGGCTCAGCGGATGGCGAGCCGGCCAGTGAACCAAAGGGTCCTCGGTTGATTCCCAGGTTGCGGGCACGTGCCTGGGCTGCTGCCAGGTCTCCAGTTAGGGGTTAGTGAGAGGCAACTGAGGGATGCTTCTCTCCCTCTCTTTCTCCCCCGATTCCCCTCCCTCTAAATGTAAATAAATAAAATCTAATATATATATATATATATATCTTCCTTTAAAAAATAATAAATAAACTGGGTTGGTCCCTCTCCTCCTCTAAACTCTTCCGTGGCTCCCCAGTGCCCCCGGGACAAAGCCTGAGCTCTCCTTGCTCCCTCCTCTACCCTCCTCACTCACTCTGGCCACAGGGGTCTGCAGTGTGTGCTGTGGGAGCTGAGGCAGATTGAAATCATTAAACTTCCTCCGACTCTAGGACCAGGACCAGCGCCCAGCAAGTGCTCAGAAACGTCAGGAATTGCTGTATTATCATTTCTCTTCAAACGGGCCTGGCTGGGTCCCACTGCCACGCCTTTGCACTTGCAGTGCCTTCCACCCGAAGGCTCCTCTTTCAGACCGACAGGCGGCAGCGAAGTCGGCTCCTCGAAGCGGCCTCCTGGACCTCCCCTGGGGTCGCATTCGTCCTTCGTCCCTCTCGGCCCCACCGTCCCTCCACCCGCTTACCCTCTGGACCAGGAACCGGGGAGGGGTGGGATTTTGGGAGATCACTGCTAGGGCCAGCGCACAGACCAACCCTGGCCGCCAGCATCAGGCCTCTCGGACAAGGGAGGAATGACTTCGGGCGGGGAACCAGGCACCACTCCAAGGTTACAGGCCAGGCCTACGGATTTAGGGGAGGTTGCCGGCACGGCCAGCACGCGGGGATGGGGACGCTGCGGCAGCCGCGGCGGCCGGCAGGAGGCGCAGCGCGAACCGCTGTGCGGGGAGGTGGGAGGGGACCGAGCGGGGAGGGGAGAGACAGAGAAACGCTGTGGCGGCGGCTGCGACGCGCGCACTCAGCCCACCCCCCGCGCCCGCCGCCGCCCGGACAATAAACAGCCGCGCGCGGGGCGATGCCCGAGCCGGTGCCTACGCCCCCGTGCCGCGCAGCCCGGGTCGCTAGGCCTTAGCCCGCCGCCCCCACCCCCACCCTCCCTCCCTCCCCGCCCCTGCGCACCCACCCGCGTTCGCCCCCGCTCAGCATCACGGACCCACTCGGACCTCCGCTGGGGAAATGGAGTGAGTAGGCGCTCTCGGTCGGGGGCGGGGAGCTCGGGTGGGTGGGGGGACCGAGCAAGGAGTGAGGTTTCCACCCCACCCCGTCCAGAGCGTCGCGGCCCCTGGTGGAGAGGGAGGTGTCTAGGGGCTTCTGGGACTCCCAGCTCATCTCGGAAGGACTTGGGCTGGGCAGCGCCCGCCCTGAGGCCTCCCCCTTCCGACCCAGGCAGCCCACCGTCTCAGAGGGACTAGGGAGGCAGCGGCTGGGGGCAGCCCGGGACACTGGGAGGGGGTGGCGCGTGTCTCTGTCTGCGCCCCACCCGCGTCCTGTTGGCGCCCCCTGGGCTAGCCTGGGCCACCTGTGGACTCCGGAGTGGGCTCCCTGGGATGATGGAGCAGCCCCTCCCCATTGCACCGTCAGGCCTTGAGGTCATTCGCCACCCCCCCCCTCACCC
>PVKM010015887.1:0-27457 GCA_004027735.1 Carollia perspicillata | reverse complement strand
GGCAGGGTAGGGGACAGCAATGGGGGAAAACTGGAACAACTATAATAAAACAACAATAAAAAAAGAATGTTCTACTTGAAATTACAAAGCTACAATTTCTTAAAGTTATAATTATGAAAGCTTTGTTATGGAAAGGGCTAATCGTTTCCAATGACAAATGTATATATAAAATAGAAATTATATTATGTTGCTCAAGTCACTATTAATCAGATAAATGGCTTAAATTTATGTAATTATAATATCCAGGGCTAGAAATCATCACTAATATTTTATTACTAATGAGAATATCTTTTGCTATAGTTGGGGGTGGGGAGATGGACCAATGAGACAATATCTACTGATATAAAAAATAGAAAAGTTTTAAAATTCAGAAATACAGATTTTTAATAAATATCCTTCAGAAATAAAATGACTAGAAGTTAAGGAACACTCATACTCCATGCTTGTTCATAAAAGAATGATAAAATTATTTTGCATTCATCATGTAAAATATATTTTATAAAATATTACATGTAAATATATATAAAATATATCATGTAAAACAAGAAAAGAATGAATAAATATAGAATATCTCAGATAATACTAGCATTCAATGCATAAAAATTAGTGTAAAATGTATTAAAAAATAATATGTGGGATATGATGACAATATAGTAAAAATTGAAAACAAAAAATCTCTATATGCATGTTTATATGTGTAAGTTTCTTTGTAAGATGAGAAAATAACACTTTAAGTCAAATGCCACATTTTTACATTTGTCACCAAAAGATTATAAGATTGTTTTCTCTGTTCATGGTGAGTCCATTGAATTTTATTGTTATTGCATTTTTAAATTAATAAGCTAAAATTTGCAAAAAAGTTCATTTGTAAAATATTACCTTTGAAAATAGTACATATATTCACTGTCAAAATTTGGTAAAGTCCTACAAGAAATATTCAAACAGAGCCATACAGTTACATGCTGCTTAACCAAGGGGATGTGTTCTGAGAAATGCTTCCTCAGGCAATTTCTTCCTTGTGTGAACATCATAGAGTTCATGTACACAAATTAGATGGAATAGTCTACTACTGCAATTGTATGTGCCAAGCTTTTATGGCATTGACAGCAGTGTGTTGCTTTACACCAGCATCACCATAAATCGGTAAAATCATAGTGTAAGCACTGACAGATCTGAGCTCCATTATAATCTTAGGGGGCCACCATGATCTGTGCCCTCTGTTGTTGACCTAAATGTCCTCATTCTGCCTTGACTGTAACATCATCTGTTGGCCTTTGATTTATATCGAAGCTGCCCAAAAAATAATGTGAGAGAGGCAATCAGTCAAAACTATATAGTATAACAGATAAGCACATCAAAATGTCCTAAGATACTAACAGAGTTCTACAAAATAATTTTTCTCATTCCTTATATTTAAGGAAATAAATATTGTTACTGCACTATTAAGGTAATACTGGCCTCATGAAATGAGTATGGGAGTCGTCCTACCTTTTTAGTTTCTTGATGGTTTCTATATTTTTGTTGAACTCATTTGGTTTATGCATTGTTTCTTTAAGTATTATTTAGTTGTCTGTCTATGTGTTTTTGTATTTACTGAAATCCTGTAAAAGGATTATTCTGAATTCCTTCACAGACAGTTCATAGTTCTCCATTTCTTTAAGGCCAGTTATTAGAACCTTGTTAGTTTCCTTTGGTTGAGTCATGTTTATCTGGTTCTTTGTGCGTCTTGTCTCCTTGTGTTGACATCTACATTTGAGTTAGTGGTCTCCTGTTCTAGACTTTACAGGTCTGCTTTAGCAGAGAAAGACCTTTACCAGTCTGCTCAGCTTGAGGTACTGGATGGGTTCGATGATATTACCCTCAGGCAGGCTGGGCTTACTACCAAGGTCCTCAGTTGGGTGAGGCCACTGCCCATGTTCTGAGATCCAAGTGGAATGGGGAAGAGGGTCACTGGCTGAGCTCCACAGTTGGGTGGCCTGCTGGTTGGGCTCTGCATTCAAGTGGGGTTGCTGTGTGGGCTTCCTGGTAGGGTAGGGCTGCTGAATCTACTCTGCTATCAAGTAGGGCTGCTAGATGGGCTCTGTGGAGTCACAGGTTGTCTTCTCTGGCAGGGTGTTGTTACTAGTTAGACTCTGCAATTGCACGGCTCTGCAGGCTGGGTCCACAATTGCTCCCAGTCAGGTGGGGCTTCAGGATATACTCTCCAATCAGAAGGTGCCACGGCCTATGCTGCAGAATTGGGCTGGGCCACAAGCTAGGCTTCACAATTGAGTAGCCCACTGATTATTTTCCCTATTGTTCAGGTCACTTTTTGAGCTTTCTGATTGGAAAAATTCTCAGCTGTATCCTGAAGTTAGTTGGGACTGCAGACTTTGTTTTAAGGGCAAGCAGAGTTACTCTCTGTGCTCCTAAATTGGTTGAGGCTACAGTCTATGTACCATGACTTAACAGGGACACCAGCAGTACTATTTGTTCAGGCAAAGCCACCATCTGCGTACATCAATTAAGCAGTGCCATAGGCTAGGCTTTGTGGCTGGGTGGGGCTGTAGACTGGGCATGAGGTAAGTTTGTAGGCTGCCCAAGGTCACTGTTCAGGTCTCTTGGCTACTGGGGACCAGGAACTATGCTCAACAGTTGGGTAAGGCTGCTGGCTTGTCTGCCTTCCTTCGCAGGTCTCTATGATGGGCTCCAGACCTGTCTGGATTCTCTGACTAGGCTTCCTGGTAGGGTGGGACTCGAGACTATGTTCACCAGTTGGGTAGGGCTGCAAATTTGCTCTCCTACCCTGCTGGGCTATAAAATGTGCTTAGCAGTTAGGTGAAGCTTTGAACTTGCTTCCCTGATCTGTGGGGCCATCAAGTGAGTTTCACAGTCAGTAGAGCCTCTTGGTTAGGAACTCAAATCATGCAAAACTGCCAAATGAGTTCCCTGGCCAGATGGGGCAACTAGCTGAACTCTACACCTAGACAAAGCCACTGGCTGAGATCTTTGCTTGCCCCTTGTTGTAAGCAATGACTTGGTCTGCCAAGATATAAGCCCTGGTTGCTGTAAGCCCCACACCCCTTTCTTTCTCCCTACCTGATCCTGAGTGGTGAATCCTCACAGCTGCCCTTCCATGATCTTTGGAAGATGAGACCTGGATGTGCCTTGGCTTTACTTTCCCCATAGGATCGGAAAAGCATGGGGGAGAGGTGATGCAGTCAAAGTGAAACTGCCCTTCTTACCCTTCTAATCAGGTCCTTCTCAGTCTTGTGGTCCAGGATGGGACGTTAGCCTCACTTCTGGGTTCTAGGACTTTCCCAATAGTGTCTTATCTATGGATAGATGCTAGCTGGTCTTCTTGTGAGGGGGACTGACGTCCAGAACAGCCCATGTTGCCATCTTAATGAATCACTCTCCCCAACTTTTTCAACACGATGGAAACAAACATTTTTCAAAATAATTAAAAGAGAATTAACACTATGTTCCTCATACAGCATAGTGATTTTAAGTACTTAATATTGTATTCAAACAACATAAGGTGTAATGTTAAAAGCATACTACCTATATTTCAAATGAAATTTTCTATTTTAAAAATACTACACATTCAAATAATGCAAGCCAAATTGATGGAGTCTAGAATATTAGAAGGAAAAATTGGCTGTCACTCTTAAGCATGTGTCTTTCTGAATTATGTGAACTCTCCAAGCCTTTCTTCTCCTCATCATAAATATTTATTGAAGGAAACATGGCAGAATATCTGAAAGCAGTTGGACACTTTAACACATAAAACCATAACAGTTGAACTAGCAATGTTGGAAGCGTGGACTATAATACCAGAGTTAATGAAACTAGATAGAAAATGCTTGCTGCATGTCATTTTTTCCTAGTAGACAAAGCTCTAACGAGGCTAATATTGGCATGTATAATTTGCTGGAAAATTTTTATATAAAACTTCATTAGTAAAGCACATATCCTTACAATCGACATTACATGATAACCTGAAAATATTCCCTGTAATGATCCATGGGTTATTATAAAAATATTTTTAAAAAAGAAAAATAAAAACAAAGCAAACCAAACAAACCGTGAGCCCTGCTTCAACTGATTCTCTGAGTTTTTGAAATGCAATGTCAGGACAGCTCTTGAAAGTCTCTATGGATGCAACATGCTTGTTTGTCTAACTCTAGCTGTATAGTAGTTGCCCCTTACTCTTGATTTTGCTTCCTGTGGTTTCGGTTACTCACAAATAACCATGGTCTGAAAATATCAACTGAAAAAATCCAGAAACTAGAAATCTATGTTTTAAATTTCCGGCCATTATGAATAATGTGAAGAAACCCAGCACCATCAACTCCAGCCACCTGTTGTGAAAGATTTTTAGTATCCATGCTGTTTGTGCTACTCGTCCATTAGGAACTTAACTGATTGACTGTCATGGTATTGCAGAGCTTGTGTTCAAATAACCCTTATTTTACTTAATAATGCCACAGTCACATATCTTTTAAAAATATTTTATTTATTTTTAGAGAGGAAGGGAAAGAGGAAGAGAAGGAAAGAAATATCAAGGTGCGATTGCCTCTTGTGCACCTTCTACTAGGGACCTGGCCCAGTGCCAGGCTTACGTCCTGACTGGAAATCAAATGGGCGACCCTTTGCTTTGTAGGTCAGCACTCAATTCACTGAGCTACACCAGCTCGTGCTAACATAACTTTCATTATAGTATATTCATATAATTGTTCTGTTTTGTTATTAGTTATTGTTGTTAATATCTTGCTATGCCTGACATAAATTAAACAATGTAGAGTTTGGTGCTATGTACAGATTTAAGCATCTGCTGTGGGTCCATACTATACAGATAACAGATGACTACTGTAATTTTCAAAATATCATCTTTCCATTGAGCTAGTATTATAATTAGAATATTTTCATTGAGCTAATTCTTGTTTTAATAATTCAGATTCGATTTTGCCCTTATTAAGGTTCGGATAATACAGTAACTGAGTCTCATCATTATTTTAAGCCCTTGAAAAGAAACTGTACTGATAAATCTACTGCTAATCACATCCCTCTCCTACCTACAAGGTAAGTGAGGTCAAGCATTAACATGGAGAAATGGGAATTTTCTATTTGGGTCTACATGAATCTAATAATTTTACTAGATGCAATTTTGCCTTCTTTCCAAGCAGCCTCATTCTCCCAAATTTAATCCAGTCAGCAGTGATTGAGTCAATATATTCTTACATCAGAAAAATTTTAGAGGGTTGCATTGTATTTCTTTTACATAAATTAGACAAGTTAGTAGATGCCCTGTCATGACCTCTCTGCTTCCTATAAGAAGACTCATTTCCACATAATATCTTGTTTAAAGAATCCAATTTTCTTGTGCTAAAAAGAACTAGTGGTAATTTAAAATAAAATTAGTTCTCATGAATGATGAAATTAAACTTAGCTTTTACCATGCTGTGGTAAAATAGATAATTCCATAATCAGATATAAATGTTATCCTCAAATAATGTCATGGAATAAATTCTTATTTAGTTAATTATTCCAGCATATTAACTAACTTTATATACATATAATCCTGATAAAATATATATGCCAGTTCACAGCATGAACTGTAGTCCTAAATGCCATGTAGCTTTTATAACTTAGTCATTATATTGCACACTCTGACACTCACTCCCCAAAGATGATGAGACTATTTGTGGCAAAGATCTTTGCCTATGATGTAATTAGTTCATAACACCATAATAAATAAAGGCATAGAAAACTTTGCAAAAGCAGACTAATGTCAAATATGAACTTAAATTTGGAAATAAAAATTGCTTTAAATTCTATCAAATTAACTAGTATCTCCCTGCAAACACTTTCTGTGTCAAAACACTATTGTGAATGTATTTTTCTTTTAATGAGGCAGATATTTCAGAACATAAAGATAAAAGATGGAAAAAGACAATATTGCGATTTCTTTTCAAAATAACTATAGTGCTTAGGAATACTTAGATTTTACCTCCTTATTCCCTTACATATCTAAAAGTAAGAGTCTTTGGTTCCTTGGTTCTGTCCTATGTATAATAGTTTTGAATGAGAGCTCTTAAAATTGGACATGTAAGATTAATAGAATTTATCTCTCATTCCATTGTCATGAATTATCTATTATATTGCAAAACTTGTAACTCCATATTCTGGGCTTCAACATATTGTGTTTTTTTTAACTCCAAACATCTTTACTCCTGAAATTCAAAATATCTATATATAAGAAGATTTTATAAATACCAATTTTATTTTATTTTTGTATAATAAGTGCAATAAGATGTAAATCACATATTATATAATTTACCTATTTAAAGTATACAAATCAATGTTTTTTTTCAATAGTCACAATTGTTCAACTATCACCACTAGTTAATGTTGGATATTTTTATCACCCCCAAAGGACATCCTGTGTCTATTAACAGCTATCCCCATTCCTTCCAAGCCTTCAGATCTAGGAAACCAGTAGTCTGTTTCTTAATTTTAAGATACTTGGAACTATTGAAAACACTTTGTCTTTTAAACATTTTTTAATCTTGTAGAATATTTCACTGTAGGTATTCTATTCTATTAGTTTGAAGAAAGTTACGGATTCTACCGGCATTGAAGGAAAGGGGATTATATAAGGACATAACTCACTGGGGACTAATTAGTTTGTGTCCAGAACACAGTGTTATTATAAGTAAGTTATGGAGTATATTAGATTTAGCATTGCTGATGACCATCGACCATCACACATTTTTGAGTAGCTATACATTAAAAAGAAGTCCTTTGGAAACAGAAGTTATAGTGTGTGATGGAAAAGACAGAAAATTGAGTCATTTAATTCAAGTCTTCACTCAATTGAATTACTACAGTTATCTGGTGATGAAAGCCCTATATTAGAGTGGCAACTTCTGTAGTTTGAAAGAGCCAATGCAATGGCTAGGGAAATTAAATGGAATTCAGGGTGCTGATTCTCTCTTTCTTAGAAGTGTGAATCGGAGCACAGGTATCAGACCTGTAAGCCAGACATCTATAACTAGAGAGAAGAAAGTCAGGTGAACAAAGAAAAAGTGAAGCAATGTGTCCATAGAGGTTATAGATGATAATCTACAAAAATGTATGAGTCCTCATTTCATGAAATTTGGCTGTGAGAGATTGCTAAACATATTTATAGAGCTTACTTGTAAAAATATAATTTAGAATTACTATAGATGAGGCCATATTTGTTCAATCTTCTCTCAAAACCAGCACTCCTCTCTGATGAATTTTTTTAAATTAATAACTCATATTATGACAAATACAATTGATGTATTGAAACATTGAAAAAATAGGCTCTGGGGTCTTGGACCAAACTAGAAGAATCTATGGGAACATTGAAATTAGCTGAATAGTTAAAATAAGACAGAAAATTGTATAGGTCCATAACCTCAACATGTGAAGTTTGCCCAATTGAAACAAAATGAAAGTTTTAAATGCATGGAGCCTCCTTGATAATAGGAGATATGCAATCTGGACAGATGATCATTTTATGAGAAAAAAACATATAGACTCTACAAAAATTAAATATATTATAGAAAAGAAGTGTTTTTAATGAAAGAAAAGGAACTGCAGGGTCTGATCATAACATGCGATTTAAAAAGGAAAAGGAAGGTAACAAATAGGTAAGAGAAGTTAAGAGAGAGAACAGAAGAGAATGTGAAGAAAGAAAAAGAAAGGGCTTGTGATAATGAAGAAAGATCATTCACTAAGTCGACACATAAGCTAAACTTCTGAACAAATATTAAGTAGATGATGGAATAACAAATGATCATGAAATAGAAAAGAGGGGTGAAGCAGATCAGGAAGAACAAACCAGGATAGATCAGGGAGGAATAAAAGCATAGATTTATATTCAGGGTCAAAGAAAAAAAATTTTTAAAGCAAGAGAGTAAGTCATACAAGCACAGAAGCAAAAATTGAGGCACGGAACAAGATAGAGAGTTGGAGGAGAAAGAAAAGAACTGAAGGAAAGTGATACTAAAAATGAGGTCAATGGGACCAGTGAAGACATGACATCTCAAGGGGACACTCAGTCCAATGAAAACATACATAATAAGACCTCAGATCAAACAAAGGACTATCGTTTAATACTGGAATTGGAATAATACTGAAAATGGCATAAAGAATGATATTAAAATTAAGTGAAAGAAAACTATATAGTTGAATAGAAAAACTGTAAAGCCCAATTCTTTTTTTAATCAAAAATTAATTCAGTACTGATGTGACCCACTGGATTTCACAATAGGTGATAACTTAGGTCCCATGCCATTTTTTGGTCTAAGTTTTTAAAAGAAATGTTACCTAAATATGTCATTCTATCAGTCTTTAATTGCAAGTTTTCTCTCTTAAGTTTTAAAAAGAGATTAAGCATTAGTATTCATGTAAATCAGAATTAGTGGTCTTCTCTCCTATTCTTAACTTTTAGTAAATAAATGAAAATAAAATATTCTTAGCTTTTGGTTAACAAAATATGTATTGAACAGTGAAAGAGAAATACCATATGATCTCTCCTAAATGTGGAAGCTAATCAACAAAACAAACAAGCAAGCAAAATACAACCAAAGACATTGAAATAAAGAACAAACTGACAGTAACCAGAGAGGAGGAGAGAGAGGGATAATAGGGGATAATAGAGGAAGGGCCATCAAGGAACATGTAAAAAGGACATATGGACAAAGCCAAAGGGGGTGAGTTAGAGGGTGGGAGGCAGGGATGGGTGGGGTGGGGAGTCTTGGTGGCATGAAAATGGACACAACTGTACTTGAACAACAATTATAAAACTATATTTAATTCATTTGATGAGTGGTTGAAAAAACACATTACATTTTCCAATATTTGTATTTTTTAAGTTTTGAATTAGAAGTAGAATGTATATATGCTGATGTTCTTTCTCGTATGCCCTATTATAATTAGATATTACCCAAAATTATAGCTAAATCACATATGATCTCTAATGAAATCAGATATAATTTATCAAATGCTTACCATGTGTTAGATGCTACACTAAACCTTTTCCATGAATCATTTTATTTCATCCACAACTAACATCTATGGGATAAATAACATTGTTATTTAATTTTTCAAATGAGAAAACTGAAGCCCGGCTATATTCCAAAGCCTGATACTTGGCACAGGTCACAGGTAAGATTATAATTCTATTATTTACACAAAGATGATAGATGGATAGATAGATAGATAGATAGATAGATAGATAAACCTGTTTTTCAAAATTTCACTTTTCACTTATTATAACACAAGAGAATTCCTATACACAGTTAGTGATAGCCTTTTAAATTTTGGCTCACAAAAGAAAAGGTTCCATTCAAAATTTAGATGGTTTAAGAATGAATCTCTAGACTTGGTAGTTTAGATCAGTAGCCTGTGTCTTCACTGATATACAACTATGTATGTCATGAGGAGGAGGAGTATAAGAAAAATGTCTTTCTCATAGGAGGGTCTGACTAAAATTTAACCATTACAACCATATAACATAGTTTAAAGAGCACAAAATTTGGAATCAAAACCTTTGGGTAGTCTCATTTTGCCAATTACCTCTATGAAGAACCCTATCTCTTTGAGTTTGCATCTTCACGTATAAAATGGGCCTAACAGTTGCATTATCCAACTCAAAATATCACTTAGAGGATGAAATGAGGTGTTACATGTTAAGTGATTTGAGAATTATAAAGCATTTATTAAAGTACTCTAAATGCTAGGATTAAAAAAAAGAATGAATCTATTTCCTGGAAATTCATTGGCTTTTGAGCAATGTATATTTCTGTGAAACAAACAAACAAAAAAAGACTATCTGGGATGGCTACTGAACTTACTGTCTATCTATCATTCTTATTCTAAGTACTTTTTTTCACACCTGCTAAGAATACTATTGACCAGATAGAATCTAGCCACATGAGTAGATCTTATAGATTCTGAGTCTTTTTATAAATTATGGCAAGTATGAAATCTTCCAGAACCTAATTGAAAACAGATTTTAAAAACCTGGAGTCCAAATCACTCACAAGCTACTTAATTGAAAGAAAATTCAACCTTTCTTTCTGTGTTTTCTCTTTTTTTAAATAAGGGTTTCTAAAAACATCACTTCAAGGTCACCAGAGCTCTAAAAGTTTATGATATTATATTAAACATCTATATTTTTAGTCATAATGATTCTTTTTAAATTCTACAGCTATGCTTTACTAAACTTAATAGAAGGTGGTCACAGACCACAGTCAAATGTTTGACTTTCCACCTTTACCTTGATGTTTGATCTATTCAGCTTGGGAGTTTTCCACTAATCTGGTTGGGTTGCTTAAGATGCAATTTTGTGTACTCTGCATAGGCCAGGACTGACATAGGAGAAAATAAAAGTTTTATTGTTTTTGTTTTGTGTTTCTTTATTTAAATCACTTTTATTATTTTCAATTACAGTTGACATTATTATATTAGTTTCAGGTGTACAACCCAGTGATCACTTAGTATACAAATCTTGTATCCATTTGACACTATACTTATTACACTATAGTTATTAAATATTATTGATTATATTCCCTATGCTATACTTTACATCTCTGTGACTATTCTGTACTTTATCTTTTCACCCTTTTCACCCATTCCCACATCCCCATACATACCATCCAGCAACCATCAAAATTGTTCTCTATTATCTGTGACTCTGTTTTTGTTCTGCTTGTTTGTTTATTTGTTTTTTTAGATTAAGTTGTTGAGAGATATGTATTTAATTTTATTTTACTGTTCACTTTTTTATCTTTATCTTTTTTCCTTTTCTTAAAAAAGATCCTTTAATATTTCATGTAATACTGGTTTGGTGATGATGGAGTCTTTTAAGCATTTTCTTATCTGGGAAGCTTGTTATATGTCCCTCAATTCTAAATGATAGCTTTGCTATATAAAGTATAGTTTTTATGTCCTTGCTTTTTATTGGTTTTAAGTATTTCTTGCCAATCCCTTCTGGCATGCAAATTTTCAGTTGAGAAATCAGCTGATAGTCTTATGGGAACTCCCTCGTCAGTAACTGTTTTTCTCTTGCTGCTTTTAAGATCTTCTCTTGGTGTTTAATCTTTGGCATTTTAATTATAATGTGTCTTAGTGTAGGTCTCTTTTGGTTCATTTGTTTGTGACATTCTCCACTTCCTGGACTTGTATGTGCTTTTCCTTTACAAGATTATGCAAGTTTTCTGTCATTATTTTTTCAACTAGGTTTTCAAGTTCTTGCTCAATTTCTTCTCCTTCTGGCACCTTTATTATGCAAATGTTGGTATGATTGAAGATGTTCCAAAGGCTCCTTACACTGTCTTATATTTTTGGATTCTGTTTTTGTTGTTGTTGTTGTTTTGTTGTTCTGGTTGCACATTTTTATCTTCCTTATATTCCAAATTTCTGATTTGTTTCTCAGCTTCATTTACCCTACTGTTGATTCCATGTAAATTATTCTTAACTTCAGTTAGTGTATTCTTCATTTCTGACTGGTTATTTGTTATAGTTTCCATGTCCTTTTTTATTTTTGTTGAAGTTCTCACTAAGTTCATTGCTAATCTTTATAACCAGTGTTTTGAACTCTTCATCTAATAGATTGTTTGTCTCCATTTTGCTTTGTTCTTTTTCTAGAGTCCTGTTCTTTAATTTGGAACATGTTTCTTTGTGTCCTCATTTGGCAGCCTTCCTGTGCTGGTTTCTATGAATTAAGTAGAGTTGCTTGGTAGAATGGCCTTATGTAGTAGGTGCTCTGTAGAGGCCAGTGGAACAGCCTCCCTGATCATCCAAGCTTGGCACTCCAATTCTGTCACTCACCTTCCTGTCATAGTTGATCCTTGGTGGTTGGCACATCAGTGTGAGAGATTTACCCCCAAGCCACTCAGCTATACGGAGTGGTTGCAGTCACCTACTACCGATCTCCAACTGGCAGAATCAGCTATACGGGGCCCACCCCACAGAGCAAGACTTATCTCAGCAGGTCTCCGGTACCTGATGAGTCTTCCCCTTGAGTGTGTCATTTGAGGAGGTGGCTAAGTGGTATTTATTATGGTCTACAACTGTCTACTGGGGTTTCTTGCCTTGGGGATTCCCGGGAGGTGCAGGCCAAGGTAAACCACCACCTATGTTCTGCCTAGGAACACCCAGCATAAGCTACAAAGCAATCTGCAGATGACTACTACTTGTGTTGGACCTGGAGGTGATAAGGAGAGACCAAACTGTGAACCAAGTTTGACTGCTGCTGGTGCCAGGCATGAGGCCACTTAGCAAAGGGTATGGAGCACACAGAATCTACCTGCTGTTTGTTTGAGAGATTTTAGGAAGGTCTGAAATATGAACCAAAACAGCCTATGCATATGAAAAAGCCACTGGAAATAGCTCAGATTGTCCCTCACCAAAGTGGGGTGAAAAGTGTAAGCCAGGTTGATTGAGACTTAGATATGGAGCTCACCTGCCAGTTTTGTTGGAGGAGGGCTTAGAGAAGGAACAACAGCCTCTGCCAGCACTGTTGTCTGGCAGAAAACTGTCTCCCGAGCTCTCACCCTGATGCCAGACAACTCAATTATTCCCCATATGTCTCTGGTACTTTTTGAGCTGCTGTCCCAGCACTGGAACTCAGAGGGTAGGAGTCAGAGTAAGTACATATGTGGGCCCTTTAGGACAAACTGCCTGGATTCCAGCATCTCTCAGTCTCACTCACCCATAATCAACACTGGTTTTTATAGACAGAAGTTATGATAAATTCTCTTCCTGGTATCTGAACTCTGGGATAGGGGACTTTGCATGGGACTGTGACTCCTCACTCCCCAGGGAACACCTTCAAAGCTGAGATATTCCTCCTTATTTTCATCCACCACACATGGGTGTGAGACCAGCCCAATCTCTACATCTACCGCCCTCCTATCAGTCTAGATGTGGCCTCATCTTTAAATCCCTAATTATAAGACTTCCATTTAGCTAGGTTTCAGGTAGTTTTGAATGCTGGTTGTTCTATTGTTCAGTAATTTTGTTGTGGGTGTAGGAGAATGCAAGTACTGCATTTACCTATGCTGCCATCTTGACCAGAGGTTGAAAATAGAAAGTTTTAAAACTTCTTTCTGTTACTTGAAGATCTTCTTGGATTCTGCAGCCTACTAGAGTAGGGTTTCAGCTGTCTTTAAACTGTGTGCTTCAAATCTGCAACAAAGGGCAAGAAAAAGAGAAAGAAATAAAGACCTGCTAATAAACAATACCCTTAACTTCACCATTTCTGTTTTATCAATAAATCTTGAATACAATTTCAGAGTTAGCTTTAAGAGAGGTATATAGAGTTCTGTATCTTCACTTCTGTGTTTTTTTCTGGAGTCTCTTCTCCCTCAGTCTTCTTACCCATCTTTAAAGAGTCTTCAGGCCCACTTCTGTGAAGCCTGCTCTCACTCCAGTACAGTATTCTCACTCTTCTGAACTATAGGACACTCCCTGTACAGATCACTAACTTGACTCTGTTCACATTCTGAATTTATTGTTCATTATTATTTTAGGTATCTAATCCATTCAGCTGCAATGTTGTTTTCTTGAGGGGAAGAGCTATATACATTTATTGGAAAACTTCAATATATAAATAGAATTAGTTTCTGAACGTGTCCAATAAGTTATTCATTTAGGTATCACAAATCATTTCCCACTGAAAAACAAATGTTAGAAATTCAAATAAGGATATTGGTGGATCTGGTGAGGAGGCTTCACCAAAGGATTATAACCAGCATTTGTTTCTTTAGCATAATGCATTTCATTTCCAACACAGAAGCGTTGGCTCTTTCTCTAGAGTACTGCCTTGGCTATGAGAAGAAAGTTGATTATCTGACAGGGTGTATTTCACACTTATTGTCTACTGTTTACTCCATCACTTAGAATATCAAGGCAAGAACATGGTCTCTTTATAATATTCATAATATATATTTCAAAAACCCAGAAATGTATGTTTTATAAAATAATAAGTTGAATCTGTAAAGGTTAGGATATATATATATGTAAACTTAGCATAATGTGTTGATAGTTAGACTTCAGGCTTTTAGATAGTACTTAGACTTTATATATATAATAATATATCATTTAATAATATATAATATTGTCTATATTATGTAGTATATAACTTCATATGTTCTATTACTTCATGAAGAATCAATAAAATGAAAATGTATTTGCATATACTTGAAGATATCTACCCTTGTGTTTATATGCAGGGTCATATGTATTGTTCTATGTATTATTTTATATGTAATATATAATATTTTTTCAAAAGTCAATAAAATGTAAATTTAATGTGAAATCTTATATTTTATTTCATGAGGTCAAGCTATGTAATGATTTGGAAGTTTTTATTTAATTTCTTTGCCAATAAGATCTAAGTCAGTTTGTCCCAGTTGTTCAAGAAGTTAGCCAACATGACTTGAATGTTATACTTTTCTTTTTAATATTTTCTGAGATAGGCTTTCTAGCCTTATACTACTTGTTCTGAAGAACTTCTAGTGATGTGTTAAAAACAACAAGACAAAACAATGTAAAAAGCAAAACTACTGACAATGACAAAACCACTTTACTTAAGCACTTAAGAGGAGCATACAGAATTAGCATAAGAATGTGGACTCAGCTAAAATATCAAGAATCCGTTCTGGCCATAGAGTTCTGGGACAATCAGAAGACAGGCACCTAGCCAGCTAGGATTCAGGAGCTGAATTACAGTACCACCACGGACCAGCAACTTGTATTTTTTATTTCCTTCTTTCTTCAGCAAGAATATATGTATATAACTTTTATTCTATGCTTATCCCACTATATTATATAGGGAACATTTAAGGTAGTACCTGTCTCTATTTACACAGATCCACAGATGAAGAAGTATACTGTATTAGTAGCTGCATTTAATAGAACTACACATAGGAATATAATCAATACCTTAACTGGATTTGAATGATGGTATATGGGAATTTTTAGCTGACAGTATGTGAAGATGAGACTCAGGAGCCTTGGGAGAGAAGTAAATGTATTTTGCCCGTAGGAGGTCCATGAATCATTGAGGATTAGCGGGTGAACTGTCATAGACAGATAGACCCTGGGACATGACTGTCATGTCCACATCCTTTGCTTGAGTGACAATGAGGCATGCGACTTGCTTCTGACTAACAAAATATGTCAAAGACAATGATAACTCTCATGATTAGGCTTCATTATATTGCAAAGGAAATAGGATAATAAATATAGATACAGGTATAAATATAACTTCATCCTTCAGCATACACAAAATAGGCTGTCTCTTAGAGAAAGTGAGATGCCAAGTTGTGAGAGCACCTGTAGAGAGAGCCACATGGCATGGATCTGCTGATAGACTCTCACAGCAAGGAAATGAATTCAGCCAAGAGTAAGTTCGGAGGCAGATTCCTCTTCAGTTGAACCTCCTGAAAAGCAGCCCAGCTAACACCTTGACTGCAGTATGGGAGTCCTTCCTCTGGACCTAAGCAAACGGAGACGTCATAAATAAATATGTTTATAGTTTTACATGTTACATCAGTCATGATGTGTTATACAGAAATAGAAAATTAATGTACTAGTGGTGCCAGTTATCTGCAACAAAAGTAGCACCCGAGGTATGGAACTTTTAGTTTTGAATTTGGAAAATTCCTAGGCAAAGTGGAACAAATTGGTTAATCTATACCTCCCTTGCATTCTTGTTGGCTCAGAGGTACATTTTAAAGGTACTTGGTATAATGTTTGTGAAATGTCCAGAATTTCTACACAAATAATTATTTTTATGATATATACTTTACAATATTTCTGGAAAAAGAAGTTCCTGAATGAAGACATTGAATTAAAAGAATATAAAGGTGATATTAAAACCAATGATCTTTTAAATTGGTTGAACATTTATCAATTTACCAAAATTATGTTTAAAAAACCAATTTAAAAAGCAAAATTGGTTCCATATAATAGTAGCAAACAATCTAAAAATGAAATTAAAAGACAAAACAATTTACAATGACATAAAAAATGATCAACTTCCTAGGAATAGATCGGTTGGGAACTTTCCAACAGTGTAAGTCATCTACAATGAAACATACAAAAAGATGTTGATAGACGTCTCATAATATCTGAAGAAATGAAGAGATATGCACTTTTTATAGATTGGAAGACTTACTCTGTTAGTATGTTCCTATTAAAACATTTATAGGATTTATATCCTAAAAACATTTATATGCATTTATAGATTTAATGCATTTGGGATCAAAACCCCAGGTAGTTTTATTGCTAAAATTGACGACTTATTTTATTTTTTAAGGATTTTATGTATTTTATTTTTAGAGTTGGAAGGGAGGGAGAAAGAGGAAGAGAAACCTCAATGTGTGGTTGTCTCTCGCACGCCCCCTACTGGGGACCTGGCCCACAACCCAGGCATGTGCCCTGACTGGGACTCAAACTGGCAAGGCTTTGGTTCACAATCCGGGACTAAATCCACTGAGCCACACGAGCCAGGGCTGACAACTTATTTAAAAATCTGTGTGGAAATGTAAATAATCTAGAATAACCCCAAAAAAAAGTTTGGAGAAGATAAACAGTTTCAAGACCTACACTTCCTGATTTCAAGGATTACCATAAAACTGTAGTAATCAGGGCAGAATGGTGTTAGTGTACAAAACAGAGCTAAAAGATCAATAGGATGGAATAGAGAATCCTAAAATAGACCATCACACATTCGTGGTCAATCGATATTTAATCAAGTTTCCAAGTCAATTCAATAAGAAAAGTTTTTTTTTAATTGTACTTAGAACAACTGATAACTTGTTCAGAGCAAACCAAACCTTAACTTCTGCCACAGTACCCAAAAACTAATTTCACATGTATCTTAGACCTAAATGAAAAAGCTACAACAATAATCTTCTGGAAGAAAATGTAGTAATATATTTTATGATATTAATGCTTGCAAATGTTTTTTTAGAGAGGAATTAAAAATTACTGAACATGAAAGAAGAAAAGTAATAAATTGGATTTAATTAAAGCTTAAAATATCTGCTAATGAAAAGACACTCTTAAGAAAGAAATATATAAGCCAGAGAGGAAAAAGTTATATATCAAAGAAATATTTTGGGTAATAGAAATGTTTTAGAATGAATATAATTACACTGTTATACATAATTGTCAAAATAAAAAATTGATAAGTGGGCAATACAATATTGAGGCAAAACTGAGAAGTAAGAAGATAGACATATTTAAGGGTGTGGTGATGCTGGGGGATATCAAAGGACTAAAAGGTAATGAAAAAACGAATTAAATTAAATTTAAAAAAGAAAGAAATGTCAAACATTTTAAAGGCCAATAATATTGCACAAAAAAACAACTGAAAACAATTATTTGTAAAAATCATTTGAAATAATGATAATTCTAGGACATGCTATATGTGGGCATATAATAATAATAAATTTAAATGATCAAATTTAAGAATTTTGCTCACTTTAGGTAGTAATTTATGATAACAACAAGAAGTCTCATTCACACCAATCAACCTGGCGAAAAACTTAAAGGGCTGTCATCTATATTCAGGTTGGAACTTTGAACCAGGTAACAAAAGGACTACTCTTAAATTTTTTTTTAGCATTGTGGTGTTACAACATTAAGAAAATATTCTGAGGACAGCTCTAACTATTAAAAATTCAAATTTTCTATAACTGAGAGTTTTGCAATCTTGGCATTTTGGCCAGATCATTGTTAGTTGTGTGGGTCTGTCCTATGCATTGTAACATATTTAGAGCATTCTTGGCCTTCACCCACCCCTTATAAGTGTAGCAACCTAATGTATCTCTGAGCATTGTTCCATGTCCTTTGGGGGATGAAGTCTCCCCTGGTTAGAACCACAGTTTCAAGGTAAGTTATCAAAGTATCTTTTTTGCACTGGTGTAGTAGTCATTTTGATGAAAACTATGAAAGACCTTCAAAAGTATAAAAGGTGCGACCACACCGTAGTGTTATGGAGCCATCAAAGTAATGAATCAGCATTATACTAGAAGATCAGAGGGATGTGCATAAGGTATTGTAGAGTAGGAAGGAAATAGAGAAAGCAGGAGTAAAAAATAATCACCCTAACATTTAAGAGCACTTAGAATTTTCATAAGATTCTATTCATGTATTTGATAAAAATGCGTCAAATGTGTGAGAACATAATACATGAATAAAATTGTTAATAAAAACTAAATTATAATACAGTTGTGGCTGGCCAACATATCAGCCTGTCAGCGTATTTATAAAACTAATACGAGCAGATGTTCTAGTGAGAAGAGGAGGTATAGCAAAGTAAGGAGGCAATGTTGACCTCTGGGTTTATCTACTAGATACAGAATGGCTTTGTTTTAAAACTATATTGTAAGTGATTTAATTCTAAAGCTCTTTCCTCCAATTATCATGCCTCTTATCATATCATACCTGCCATTATGATTTCCTTTTGGTAAGTGGAAATGACCTTGTGATCACTTAATGGCTGTACTTTCTGTGCCTTTGCCAAGTGTTGACAGGTGTCTGAAACAGGAGCCAAGCAATGTTGGCACACTCCTCAGATTTATTCCCTGGTCATTTTGATGACTCAGATTCACAGACACACAGAGGCAATGTGAGGTCCATGTAACCTGCATCCTATCAGACTCCACCAGACTCTTACACCAGGCTACATGTTGACTAACGAACAGCGTGCTGTCCTAGTGCCAGTAAACTGCCACAAGGAGATGCATCTTGGTACCTGTCCACAAATCCCTCTTTCGCCTACTGAACCAGAGTCTGATTCAAGAGCTATCAAAAACTGGGGGACACACTATCATATCCTCATGTGAGCCTGTGTTGAGATCTAGGAATACGTATGGAGGGCCCATGGACAAAGACAATAGGGAGGGGAGATTGAAGGTGGCAGGTCGGGGTGGGTAGGGCAGGGTGGAGTAGTGGCGGGAAATGAGGACAATTGTAACTGAACAACAATAAAAGGAAAAAGGAAAAAAAATCAAAAGAACATTCTAAAAACATTCTAAAATGAGGAAATAAATTAAATGAACCATATATGGTATGGATTAAGAGCACAATACCCTGTGTTCAAATTACAGTTCCAACACTTTCCTTAGTAACCATGGGCATATTACTTAGCTTCTCTAGGCTTCTTTTTTTCACTCATAAAATGAAGTTAATAATGTTATCTACTTAGTTGGTAGAGTCAATATTCTTAAAACACTTAGAACAGCAGCCGTTATGTAAATGTTTGCTATTATTATTATTCCTCCGTTGAAAATGTTCAGACTATAAAATATGTATGTCATCTTAAAATATATTTCTCTGTTCCCAATTACACTAATGAAACAAAAAGAAAAGACCTTGCCCTTCATTAGATGGGGCATTAACAAAAAGAAGTAATTTTTAGACATGATGTAAAAGAAAGTGAAATAGCACAAACTGCATAGGCATCATGAGCAGAGAAAGTTATGTGTATTGGTATTTCGCTGAGTATCTACCATAGCATATAAGGTCTGTCCATAAAGTATCCACCCATGCATTATGAAAAATAGATATTTACTGAGGAAGATACAAGAAACATGTACATAGGACCATGATGCCTCAGCCCCCTTCAAAGTAGGCACTGTGGGACCTCATGCAGTTCTCCCAATTGCCATCAGCTGCCCTGTCATATTTGCCTGAATCTCATCAACATTGTGAAATCTCTCCCCTTTCAAAGGTGATTTTAGTTTTAGTCAAAGCTGGAAGTCACAGGGCACCAAATCTGATTTGTAGAGGGGCAGAGTTATCTGGGTGATTTGGAGTTTCACCAAAAAACGCTTCCAGAGACGTGATGCATGAGAGTGTGCATTGTCGTGATAAAGCTGCCGATCATCAGTTGCCCATAGCTGTGACCTTCTGAATCATCCAAACAGTTTCCATGGAGGAATGTTCAAGCTTAATGCAAAGTTTTATTCAGATTCATTGCTTTACTCTCTCAGTCATTTTAAATGCAATGGATACACAGTACGCATGCTCATTCAATGGTGTCTACCACCCCCACTGACTAATACAGGGAAGTTGTCATTGTTCACACATACACATTCCAGTCCACTCTCCTTGGCTGCCAGGTTATATTGATGTCACACAAACCATTGTCATTATATTAACAATGACTGGACTTTTTCCAGACAGACCTCATATGCCATAGATTAAAACTTCAGTGTACAAGAGAGTTAACTGGGAGTCTTTGAACAATAAACACTGATAAGCCTCTGGGAGACTTTGATTCACTAAATGTGCTACAGGTTCTGAAAACAGGAATTATTAAGCTTCTAAGTAGTTTTCAGAGTCCATCAGGTCTGGATACTACTAAAGGTATCATCCCTGCCTTGGTTCAGGTTTACGTTGTGGAAAGACTTGAAGAGTGTATATCAACTGCAGTATGTTTGACATGGTTTATGGTTTGTATTTGTCAAATACTTTAGAGGCTTCTTTCTATAATTACTTGGGTTGAATATCTTAAAACTAGTCTATTCTTTTGCTAGCAGTCAAACTGTGCACTGTGTCAAAAGGAAGATGTAATAATTTGATGCTAATGAGAAAACCAATGTGTTTGTGTTGAAATAGATCACTTTAGAAAATGAGAACTGTTTCAATGTATTCATTTCAACCCAAGTGCGTTTCATGTTTTTGAAATATTCAATAAGGTATATTGTTACTTTGTATACCTAAGTATCTATTGTGGTGAAGTCATGTCTGTTGAAATGCATTTGTAATTTAAAAAATACGTTTATTCAGTGCACTGAAATGGAATGTTGATATTGAAAGAACAGTAGGGCTGGCAGGGATCTAGATTAGCTGGACTCACCATTCTGGTTTCAAAGGTGAGAACTCGAGAAGGCGCTCAAAATGTTAATTGACCTTTACAAGGTCCCAGATCTCATTAGTGGCCTTCCAGAGTTCTAGGAAACCGTTTGATTGCAAAGCCAATATCCTTCGCTAAGCTCCCTGACATTCAACTAACCCCGAGTTCGCATATTTTTCTTTGTCACGTTTTTATTAATATTTGGAGAAAAAATTGGAAGCTATACAAATGAAAGTTTTCTATGATTACATTTGTCATTAAAAACCTAATGGGTTATTTAAATAACTCTTTGAACACCATTAATTTGCTAACCCTAAATATTTTTGAGTATGTGAATGAACAGCCTATTTAATATGACCTCTTAAGTATAAGATGATGAAATCGAATCTACCTTCCTAACTGTGAATTTTATAGTAAAAAAGATTGTTGGCTGGTGCATAAGTGGCCTAAGTATCTTCTGTAGTACATGTTTTTTCTTCTTTTCCCAGATTGAATTAATTCCCTTCATTACAGCAGGCTAGGTAGACACAGAGGCAGGAGCTAAGCAACACCAGCTCTGTAAATTCCCCCCACCTCGGCCTAGACCAGGCTGAGTGGGTGCGGGGTCTCTGCTGGGTAAGGAATGGCCCTCTAAAGGGGCACCTGTAAAGAAAAGGTTAACAAAATCGTTTCCAGCACAGAATTTTTGAAAGAATAATAAATATGGACTGAATTCTCCTTGACCTTTTATTTAATGAGGAGAAAGTCTTTGGGGGAAAAAGCACAAAACCTAACAAGGTAAATATCACAGAAAGGGCACAGAGCACGTACATGGAGGTTTTATGTGGCTTTTATTTCATATCGCTCTTCCTTAATCTTTCCTACATATAATGCAGTTATATTTTAGCTTAATGTTTTTAAAATTGATGAAGTTAATTTTAAGAGCAGCTTAGATTTACAGAAAAATTGAACAGAAAATACAGAGAGCTGCCATAAACTTCTCAATGCTTCTTTCTACCACCACCTCCCCAGTTACCCCTGGTATTAACATCTCATATCAGTGTGGCATGTTTGGTACAATATTTGATGAAGCGATATTGATATCCTGTTCTTAACTAAAGTCCATCATTTACACTAGGGAAACCTCTCTGCATTGTGCACTATATGGATTTTGCCAAAAGCATAAAGGCATGTGCCCACCGTCCAATGACCATGTGCAATAGTTTCACTGCCCTAAAAATATCCTGCATTCCACATGTTTATTCTCTTCACTAAACCCTCAAAGATTGATTTTTTAAAAAATCTCTACAGTTCTACCTTTTACAGAATGTCATATAGCTGGAATCATACAAAAGACTTTTCAGATTGGCTAGCAACGTGCACTTGTTTATTCCATGTCCTTTTGTGGCCTGATAACTCATTTTTGCCACTAAATAATGTTTTATTTTATGATGGATATGCCACTATTTGTGCATCCAGTAACCGACTGAAGGACATCTTGGTTACTTCCAATTTTGGGCACAGGGATAAAGCTGCTGTCTACAAACATTCTGTGCAGCGTTTGTATGCACCTTGGTTTTCACTACACTTGATCGAATACCTAGGCACATAATCACTGTATCATATGGTAAGAATATGCTTAGCCTTTAAAGAAACTGTGGAACTGTCTTGCAAAGTGACTGCATCATTTTGCACTTCCATGCAGTGAATGATAATATCTGTTGGTCCACATCTTTACTGACATTCTGAATTGATGGTATTTTGGATTTTTTGGCAATGCTGTTTTTAAACGATTTTGTTTATTTTTTTTTAGAGAGAGAAGAAGGGCGGGAGAGAGGGAGGGAGAGAAACATCAATGTGTGGTTTCCTCTTGTGTGCCCCCTACTGGGGACCTGGCTCACAACCCAGGCATGTGCCCTGACTGGGAGTCAAACCAGCGACCCTTTGGGTCACAGGCCAGCACTCAACCACTGGGCCACACCAGCCAGGGCAGATTTGGCAATTCCAAGAGGTGTATAATGGTATATCATTGTTATTTTAATTTGCAGTTTCTTAATGATATGTAATATTGAACACCTTTCTCTATCCTTATTTGCAATCTGTATATCTTTCTTTGATGAGCTTTCTATTTAATCCTTTTGCCTACTTTTTATTTTTCTTGAATTTTGAGAGTTCTTATGTATATTGGATACCATTATTTTTTTAATCTATTTTTTTGAATACCATTATTTTATTAGATAGGTTTTTCAAAAAACTTTTCTCTAAGTCTTTGGCTTGTCTTTTCATTTCCTGAACAGAATCTTTTGCAGGGCAGAGGTGTTTAATTTTAATAAAGTCCAACTTGTCCTTTTTTTTTTTTTTTTTTGCATGGATTAGTCTTTCGGTGTTGTCCTGAGGGCAAGTTGATTTTCTTGTCTGTTGTCCTCTAGAAGTTTTACAGTTTCATATTTTGCTTTAGATGTATGATCCATTTTGATTGATTTTTGTAAATGTGTAAGGTCAGTATCCACACATGTTTCTTTTTTGCATGTACCTCAACAGTTGCCCCAGAACCGGGTCTAAAAAGACCCTTCTTTCTGCATTTTATTGCTTTGCCCCTTTGTGAAAGATCAATTGACTCTCTCTGTGTAGGAGTTTTCTTGACTCCCTCTTTGGTTTCATTAGTCTGTTCTTTCACCAAAACCACACTTTCTGGATTTCTACAGCTCTTACCGTAGGTCATGAAATAGGTAGTGTCAGTCCCTGACTTTGCTCTTCTTCCACAGCATTGACTGTTCTGGGTCTTTCACTTTTCTACATAAAGTTTAGAGTTATCTTGTCATGTTTCATAAAGCAACTTGCTGAAATTCTAATTGGGATTTTATTGAATCTATAAATCAAATTGGGAAGACCTGACATGTTTATGATATTGAATCTTTCTATCCATGGATATACAATATCTCTCCATTTATTTAGAGCTTTGAACTTTTTCATCAGAGTTTTATAGTTTTCCTCATATAGACTTCATTATATTTTGTTAGATTTTTACCTAAGAATTTTGCTTTTTGATACTTACTTGTTCCAGGAGTTGTTTGGTTGGTCTCCTGAGTTATTTTTATACATAGCTAATAAGATCATCTTTAAAAACAAACAATTTTATTCCTTCCTTTCCAATATTTATTCATTGCATTTTGTTTCTTATCCTATTGCATTAAGTAGCACTTCCAGTATATTGTTGAATAGGTGTGATGAAAAGTCATATACTTTTCTTATTTCTGATCTTAAAGGGGTAGCATCTAGTCTTTCATCATTATTAGTAGGACGTTAGCTGTGGTGTTTTTTTTCTTGATAAATATTTTTATCAAGCCGAGGTAGTTCTCTCCTTTTCCTAGTTTGTTGAGAACTTTTATTATAAATGGCCATTGGATTTTGTCAAGTGCTTTTTCTGCCTCTATTGATATGCTTATATGATTGCTCTTGTTTAGCTTCTTTTTTTTTAATTTAATTTTATTTATTTTTTTTATTTTCTTTTAATTGTTATTCAAGTACAGTTTTCTGTCGTTTACTCCCATCCCAGACCATCCCCGCAGTGCTCCCCACCTCCCTCCCATTTCCACCCCCTTAACTTTTGTCCATGTGTCCTTTATACTTGTTCCTATAAACCCCTCCCTTTTCCCCTGGAATTTCATCCCCTCTCCCCTCTGGATACTGTTGTTTAGCTCCTTGATGTGACAGATTAAATTAATTGATTTTTGAATGTTGATCCAGCTTTGCATGCCTGGAATAAATTCAACTTGTTTGTGGTATAGAATTATTTTTCTAGATTGTTGTATTTGATTTGCTAACATTATGGTGAGGATTTTTGCAATATTCACAAGAAACACTACAGACAATATTCTTGTCTGTAGATTAACTTTCTTGTAACGTATTTATTTCAATTTGGCTTCGGAGTGTTGCCTCACAGAATAAGCATTTTAGGAAGCACCCCCTCTTATTTCTATATTCTGGAACAGATTATAAATAACCAGCATTGTATTTTTTTTTTTAAGATTGGTCGAATTTGCCAGAGAAAACTTCTGGGCATTGTGCTTCCTCTTTTAAAATGTGATTTATTTCAGTCAATTTCTTTAAAGGTCAAACAGTCATCTGTTTCTGCTGTATGAGTTTGGTAGATTATGTCTTTCAACAAATTGATTTTTTTTCATCTAGATTACCAAATTTGTGAGCATATTATTCATAATATTTCTAATTATTCTATAAATGTCCATAGTTGCAGTAGTTATGGTTCTTCTTTTGTTTTTGATATTAATAATTCATGTCTTCTCTCTTCCTTGGTTAGTTTGGCTAGGGGTTTGTCAATATTATTAATCTTCTGAACAAATTAGATTTTGTTTTCTTTGAGTTTTCGCTATTATTTTCCTATTTCAGTTAGGGTGACTCCTGTAATAATATTCATTCTTTATTTTATTCAACTTAGTTTATATTTAATTTGCTCATGTTTTTCTAGTTTCTGAGGCTAGAAGCAAAGATCAATGATTTTATATCTTCTCCTTTAATATATGCTTTCAATTCATTTTATTTTACTTTATTTCTTTTCATGCATCCCACGTATATCAATAGGTTGTGTTTTCATTTCCTTTTAGTTTAAAATATTTTTAAAATTCTCTTGAAACTTCTTATTGATTCATGTATTATTGAGAAATCTCTAAAATCTTCAAATAATTTGGGATCTTCTATCTATCCTGTTATTAATTTTTAGTTTAAATCTATTGCGGTCTGCAAGCATAATTTGTAGATGTCTGTTCTTTTAAATTTGTCAAGGTGAAGTTTTGGCCTAGAATTTCATCCATCTTGATGTAGTTCCATGTGAACTTGAAGAGTATGTGTATTTGTTGTTTGATGAAGTATTTCATAAATGTCACTTAGATTTAGTTCATGTATGGTACTATTTACTTCAAATACATCTATTTTTATTTTCTTTATTGAATGTATTATTCTTTATGGTCATGAACATTATTAATGATCATAGTGACCATTATGACCAATATTATTAATGACCAGTAACATCATGAATGATATTAATTGACCATAAAATATGGACTTATTTCTGGGTTCTCTGTTCTGTTCCAGTGATCTACATATCTCTTTTTATGCCAGTTCCATGCTATTTTGATTACTACGGCCTTGTATTTTAATTTGATGTCAAGTAGCATCATTCCTTCAACTTTATTCTTTCTGAAGATTTCTGTGGCTCTTCTGGGTCTTTTGTGGTTCCAGTTCTATGAAATACTTCATTAGTATCTTGATAGTAATTGTGTTGAATCTATAAATTGCTTTGGATAGTATGAACATTTTAATAATGTTAATTTTTCCTATCAATGAACACAGCATGTGTGTGCTTCCAGTTATTCCTATCTTCTTCTATTTCTTTCTTTAGTATCTTATAATTTTATGAATATATATCTTTTACATCCTTGAGTTAAATTTATTCCTTGGTATTTTATTTGCAGATGACATTATACTATAATTAGAGAATCCTAAAGATTTGACAAAAAAAATACTAGAACCTATAAGTTAATTCAGTAAAATAGCAGGATATAACATAAATATCCAGTAATCAGTTGCATTTTATACACCAATAATAAACTTTCAAAAAGGGGAACAAATAATACAATCTTATTTATAATTTCATCCAAAAAAAGTTCAACTACATCTTTACTTATTTATTTATTTTGCCTACTGTATCTTTCCACTACTGATAAGGGAGTGTTGAACTCTCCAAATAAATCAGTGGATTCATCTATTTCTCTTTGCTGTTCTATCAGTTTATTGTTTCACATATTTTGATAGTCTGTTATGAGGTATGTATTTATTAAGGATTATTGTGTATTTTTGAAGACTATACTATTTTATCCTTATGTGATGCTGTTTTATATAATTTTTATTGCTCTGAAGTCCACTTTGTCTGAAAGCAATATAGTATTATTTTGAGTAGTATTAGCCTGGCATGTCTTTCTCTATTCTTTTACTTCTATTCATATCTTTACATTTAAAGTAGATTTTTTTTGTAGACAACATATAACTAGGTCTTATTTTTTCCTACTCTGAGAGTCTCTGTATTTTAATTGTTTTATTTAGGTCATTTATATTTACATTATATTCTGTTTTCTATGTGTTGCCATAATTCTTTTTTTTCCTTTTCCTTTTCTTATCTTCTTTTACTTTTAGTTGAGAATCTTACCTCCATTTCATCTAATTATTTTTTTCTGGAGAATTCTCTTGTTTTTTCACTTGGGGGTCTGTTTCCCTGTCTTCCTCATTTGCTGCTTTTTTTTTTGTATTTGTATCCACATATTAGGTAGATAAGCAAAGAGTCTGGTGTAGTAGGCCTTTGTCAGGTGCTGCCTGTGACTGGCCTGGGAAACTGTTTGGAGCTATGAGTGATCCACACAACATGTGTTTCCCTCCACTAGCCTGTTTGTGTATAGAAAGACCGGGTTGTACACCAAGACTGGCTTTTACCCACACTAGGCCCAGGTGAAGGTTGGCTTAAGTCTCAGAGCTCCCAGAGGTGTGTCTTAGGTGTTAAACTTAATCAATGATATA
>PVKM010015886.1:0-27424 GCA_004027735.1 Carollia perspicillata | reverse complement strand
CATGGCGTGGAGCAGCACTCTAGTGTGTAGAGCTCAGCTGTCTCAGCTGTGGTCTGGAATCTGCACCAGTTATACCTTGAAAGTGGTGTACTCCACCCTTCTGGGTCTCTAAGATAAGTAAGTGTCTTGGAACCCCTGATGCCAAGTGGGGAATTTGCCCAGGGGCCTATGAGTGAGTGAGTGGTATTGCTCTGCAGACATGGCTGTTCAGATCATGTGTACAGATACCTTAGGTGTGTCTCCTTGTGAGATATGTCTAGCATGACACATGTAGTTTCCCTCTTGAACCAAAACATCATGCCTGACTGGCAGCCATCTTGGTTGACATGAGTGACTCCATTTTGTTTTATATACTTTATGCTATTTTGACTGGACCAATGTCATTTTGTTGGTCTTACTCTCCACATAGAGTTAAAGGTAGATAAAATATTTCATAATGAGAAAATAAACAGGATCACAGCTGACAAAGAACCTTAGATCATGAACAATAAAAGTGCTTCAGTTTCAATAAAGACAAGTGTGAGGAAACAAGGAAAGAAATCAGGTGACAGATCACAGAGAATCTGGAATGCCAGCCTAAGGTTTTTGTTAGTTATTGAGAAAGTGTTGACATTTTTTAGCATAAAAATGACATAATCAGTGCAAACTTCAAGAATATTAATTTTGGAGGAGTTTGAGAAAATGTTGGATGCAGCCAGAGATAGATAGGCACATAGATTCAATTGTGACAGGAACCATGAAGGTGATTTTTACCAGGAGCCATTACATTTCCCCTACATTTCTTATATTCTTGATTATATATCTGCCTTCTGAAGTGACAGAGTATATGTGTCCTGCACAACCTAATGTGTGTTGGTTTTGCACAACCTAATGTGAAATTATAAGAGAAAAATATGTTAATTACTTTAATATATACAAGACACAAAATACCACAGTTGTCTAATGCCCTACTTGCTAAATATTCTGTTTTGGAAATATAGTGTACAAATGAATATGTACTGCCAGATCCCTTTAAAACATGAAAGTACAATTTACAATAATAGCACCTAGACAGCAACAATATATTAGACTTATTAATGTTTCTGGGATTTATATAAATATATTAGAAATATTTCCTGAATGCGTAATTCACAGTAACACGTATTTGCATTTTATTAAGTGACTTATAAGAGGATATATGAAGTGTTTATGGGCTGAGAACAGGAGTACAGAAAAACATATTTTGAGGTCTAGTACTATAACAAAAAATTTAGGAATTGATCATACCAATTTTTACAGAACTCATAAAGACAGATATAAACATTTATTATCAAATTGTGTTCTGAAACTACTTGTCCTTAAGCAAAAAAAACCCAGCAAAAATAATACTTATATTTTTATTTTTTTAATCTATCCATATTCATATTTTACAGGGAAGCTGGATACTAACACACTCCCCTTGTTAAACAGTTGCTCCATTTTAAATAAATTCAAGATAATGTCAAAGTTGTCAATGTGTACATCATATGTATGACTAATTTAAACTTGTTCTATAGATAGACTAATGAATGTATGTCAAAATGCAGCTAAAAAATGTCTTATACTCTAGTTTATATTAAACTTCGAGGATTCATCAAATAAATTACACCCTGACGTTTTACAAATCACTTTTGTAAATGTGAATTTAATAAATAGAAAATATTTAAAATAATTCGAGTAAGAAATCCAGGCTGTAAGATAATATAAGGACATTATAAAATTATATGTATAGCTAGTATATGGAAGATGTTAATGCCAGCCCTTACTGAATGGCAATTTCATAGTTTTTTAAAATACTTTTTCTCATTTAGCAAATTTTCTGCATTAGGACATACCTTGGAAAAGGTATCTCTTAATAGTTTTTCCATGAGCTGCATTGAGTCTTTTTGTTCTCCATACTTTAACGCTATTCATTTCATTTTAGTTTTCTTCGATCACGCTTTTGATTATGGCTTTCATCCCAAATTTTCTGTTTCCACAGGCACGCATATAATTCTTAGCTCACATATTTGTTTACCATGTGTACCAGCTTCTCACTGGTTATTTTATTTATTTTTAAGCAGTTTGTAAGAAATAAATTTTACCTCCAAACATGTCTTTCAACTTTCTACATTGTATACTCATGTTTATACTGCCTGCTATTTATATTCTGCTGTGATGTTTTTACTTTCTTTTGGGTCATACATCCACACATGATAGCACAGTAGTTTTTCATTTCAGTGTGTATCTTCTTCATGGTATTAGTTTCTTGCTCATGGTGGGTTTCTTGCATGTCGTTGAGTATGCTAATAGACTTCTGAATAATTCTTCATTCTTTATACACAATCCGCAGAGGGCTATGTGATCCTACTGTAAGTCTTCAAGATTATATATTTGTATTATATTTGGTGCTCAGTATACTTTGCTCATTGCTTTGCTTATTAAGATGTATCTATACTCTATTTGGTTTGAGTTATTATTCTGTAGAGTTTTCATTAAGTCTCCTTCACAGACAGCTTATACATACATCAAAATGCACAATTTCCTGCTTGATCTCTAGTGTTTAGTGAGCGTTCTTGAACCCTGATTATCCTAATTATATAATACTGTTAAGAGAATGGCTTTTGAAAACAGAGCTTCAGTCCCAGCTTTACTCTCTACAAGCTGTTTTGACTTGGACATGTCACCTTTGATGACTCAGTCTTCTCATTTAAAAATGAAACTAGCAATAACATTTAATTGGTTGTTGTGAGGTTTAACTGAGTTGATGTGCATATAGTGCTTAGAATAAGGCTCATGTAGGTAGTTTTCCAAAAGTTGGCTACTATTTTTATTTTTCTTCAACCCACCACTAACCCTTGACTCTCTGAAACTCCAATCAGAGAAGGAATAAGAAAAGTGTACAATACCACTTTATTTGAACTCCGCTGACTTTTGCCCCAACACATAGCATAATCATTGTGTATACCAAATCTCTGGAGAAGTGACTTACTCCCAGTCATCTTATCCAATCCCCCTTCATTCACTGCCCTATGTCTTATCTAGGTGCATTTCGTGATTTACCATTTCCAGATGTTTATTTAGAAAAATCAGTGGGGTTAGTGATGGTGCTATAAGGACAGAAGACTCTGGGTCACTTAAAATACAGTAAATACACTGCTGGAATGTTATTTTTATATTAATTTCTCCTTTTCATTTATTTCCTTTTTTAGCCAAATACCTGACATGAGGAAGAGGCAGATCTAAAACACTTATTATAGTGTTTTAGGAAACAGAAATGCCTTTTTTTTTGTTACTGTTGTATACTTATCTGTTTGATAATTTCTTTGATGATTTATTGATTTTTGAAATTCAGGCTCACCATTCTTGTCACTAGTAAAAAATGTTTACTAAATGTTAGTAATAGATAAAATCTCATATAGTTTTGGGTGAATTATGAGTTTTTAAATTTTTATATGTTTTCATAAAGATTTTAATGGAGATTTGGAAGGGGCAGTAACAAGTATTGCTAGTTAGATGCAACTTTAAGTTTGCTTATAAGGTATAGTCCATTATGCAAATGTTTGAAATTTTGGATGTTTTTTCCCTAAAGATGCAAAAGAAATAGAAGGAAGTACTAATGATTTATAGTGAAAAAAATTAATACTCTTTAGGAAGACAGCAATTCTTAATCTTTTAACCATTTTGCCTAGAAAAGACCATTAATAAACCCAGTATGAATTCCAGAGAGACCTGGATGAAATTTAGATAGAAGAGATGGATGATAATGTAGATAGATGATAGAGAGAGAGAGAGAGAGAGAGAGAGAGAGAAATGATAGATAGATAGATAGACTTCCTTTCAGAAGAATCTAAGTTGATGAAATTAGTGACTGAATGAAGCAGGTGGTTGACAGGGGGAAGAGAGGACTCCTGTGTTTCCAGTTGAACTGTTGGGACCTACGTTGCCATTTAATGGAACAACAAATCATGAAAAGGGCACAGAGGTTTAGGGATTAATAATAAGTGAAATTTTAAAAATGTTAATTTTGATATGCTAGTAGGTCATCTTATGGAATTGGCAGCAAGCTATTGGAAAGAAGCAGAAGAATATGCCCCGACTCACTCATAAGTTGTTTAATAAATATTTAAGGTTACAGACAATGTGACATATCCTGAACCAAGACCTGAGACATAACAATGAATAAGATAAAATCTACTCCACCTCTCCTGTAAGAGACTTAAAATTTACCATTATGAGCCTGGGCAAACCCTACACATTATCACTGATGAAAATAACAACTTAGGGTTTTTTAAATTGTTTTTTGTTTTCTTTCATGTTCACTGTGGTTTATTACTAAACCAGCATAAAATATACAAGAAGTCATAAAAGAATATAGAGAATGAAACCATCAACGGCTTCTTTTTCCTTATGAAGGTGAGCTCCAAATTCTGACTGTGTGGATGAAGGGGTAAGACACTCTCCAGGCAGGGCAGTCTAAACACTCACTGTCCCTTATACCACTTTAAACAAAAAGGATTACATTAACACTCAAGCGTCTATCCATTTATTAGCGTGTCAGTGTTTCTACTTGAGGTTTTAACAGAGCAGGCTGGGTGGTCCAATCACAGGCAATAGACAATTGCACCTCAGTAGGGTATGTGCTTCATATAAAACAGAGTATTACCAAAGACTGGAGTCTAGTATCTGGGTCCCTAATCCAAATTCAAATGGTTTCAGGAATGTCTAAAAGATCTGAAAAGCTGTCCTGACTATCTGTCTATCTGTCTATCTGTCTATCTATCTATCTATCTATCTATCTATCTATCTATCTATCTATCTATCTATCTACTTATATATCTATTTATCATCTACCTATTTATCTATTATCGAGGAAGTCTTAGCTCTGCTTTGAAGCCTTCTAATTGATTGTCAGACCCACACATTTTATCCAGGATAATCTTCCTTAGTTAAAGTTAATTGATTAGGGATTTATTTATATCTGGAAAGTTTCTTTACAGCAATACCTAGATTAGTGTTTGATTAAATAATTGGAAACTGCAGCCCAGGCAAGTTGACATAACAAAAACCCTGTCATAGCTAGTTACCTAAAAATGGGCCATAAGAATTTTGTTCACTTTTCACAGGAAAAAATCTAACAGCATATTCCCATATTGTTGCAAAAGAGACTAAAAATGACAGTCTCTAGATAGGCAGTTGTTTACCCAGCTAAAACTCCACTACAAATTGCATTTAAAATATGTTATAAAGTCATATCACCTTGTCTAATTAAGACTCATCCCTTATTTTTTCTCCACTTGACTCTTCAATTCAATCATCCAGAATTTCTTATCTTCTCTGTATAACCTGCTTCTCCTTATCCTCTATTCCTCTTTTACATTCTCATCCTTCTTTCTCTTTGCTTCAAAGAATTTTTTTTTCTTTTCCAGCAACAAAAATACTAAGCTATGTCTGTAAAATTCCACCCCACATCCATCTTTCTCTTATTCAACATTCCTTCAGCACCAGATCTATCATTTGTTCCAATATTTTATTCACTCTCCTGAGTTTCCTCTTAAAAGATTTAATTACATTTACTTATGTGAGAAATGGAACTTTTCTCTCTCCTTCTCTTTATTTCTGTTTAACACTAATAAAATAGAGTAAGTAAAACAAGATTCACTAGTATAAAACGATATTGAAGTTTTGCTACAAAAAACATTCAATGTTTTCAAGAAAAAAAATTGTCTTGTATATACTTCATAGCAAAGCTAATTAAAGATTTAAAACTTCCTTTTGGGATGATAATAAATCTGCTAAATCCATAGTGATAATTTGCAGGAGAAAGTAAAAAGTTACAATCAGAACATCAGACTTTGTTTGCACCTTTCTCTGAGAAATCTGGCCCTTTGGGAGGAGGATTAAAAAAAAATGCTGAGGGAGTAATGGTGGAGGTGGGAAGCCGGAAGGAAAAGAGAAAAGAGAACAGATTACAAATGAAATTGGTTCTACAAAAGCCTATCTGAGATTTAATTCCCAGATAAATAGTGGAAAAATAATAAAAGTTGTTTTGCAATATGTTCAGACTGTTTCCTTCTCAATGGTTGCCTACTTGTAGTTTTTGTTTTAAATTTTGCATTAGTACCTACTAAAGTTTGATGAGATACCAAATAGATTATATAAGGATATTTCATCTTCCCTGATGAATTATAATCTTCATAAGAATAAGAACTTTCTTTTATTTTAGCATTTAGCACTGCTGCACACACTACTTTGCTAAATATTTAATAAATGAATTACTCAAGAAATGGACATGCCCTGGCTGGTGTGGTTCAGTGGATTGAGTGCTGGCCTACAAACCAAAAGGTTGCTAGTTTGATTCCCAGTCAGGGCACATGCCTGGGTTGCAGGCCAGGTCCCCAGTTGGGGTGCTTGAGAGGCGACCCCATATTGATGTTTCTCTCCCTCTCTTATTCCTTCCCTTCCCCTCTCTAAAAATAAATAAATAATATCTTTAAAAACTTCTTTAAAAAAGAAATGGACAAAGTTGCAAATCAGATTCCACAACGAACCTTGGGCTTATAGTAATCCTGATTACCTGACTTAGTTAAACAAGACATTTCTTTCCTCCCCGTGACTCCTCTGGGCACCATCACAGAATTCTCCACAAAGTCTAAAGTATTAGAGGCACATTTTGATGTTTATCTCACATTTTCTCTTCCAACTGCAAGGAGAAAAGAATTGTATATCCTCTCCACATGAAAACAAAGTATTGAAATAAATCAAGGCCAATTTCCTTTTATCTTTACTAGGTCCTCCTTAAATAAGAGGTTCTCGTCTTATTATGCAAAGTCCAATAATCATAGAGTTGTATCTTAGTAGTGCAGTGAAAAGTAATACATATTTATGAATTTACCGTATTCTGTTTCCTCATCAAGCTGGCCCTGTTCAGTGTTTTAACTACCCTCTATCTTTCCAACTGTAGACACAGTGAATTTTTGCCATTTCTGTTTCTTCATTGTAGTAAATACTCACTTTCTAGGGTTTGATTTCTAGTTTATCTTCCATTAACAAATGGATTGTAGTTTAAAGGAAAGAGAGAGGTCTTGCCTATATTTCTAGGAATTATTCCCACTTCCCAGAAAAACTTACCAGAAAAGAAGGGGAGTGCCTGTCTGACAATGTGAGGTATCAGCTGGTGTTCCACAGGCATTGTTTCGTATGTTTCATATTAGGGTATAATTTTGAATGCCTTTGGAAAATTTACAGTGGAAGGCTAAATTATTGTATTAGGAAACTAATTTTCCATCCTTAATACCTACCAGCAAGGTAAGTATAGAAGGTCTTTGGTAAAGTTTACAAACTATTAAAGGCAATCTTCATACATGTTTACCGTCCTCTTATGTATCATAGCACTCAGTTAAGAGCCCAGAAACACCCTGTCCTCTCAGCGTTTCATAGAGGGGCCTGCATAACCCTGAGGTTATGTTTATTCTTATGGGCATGAGTCAATTATTCAATTCCATTGGTAACACAGGGGCCATACATTTCTATCAGAGTGTCAACTGCAAAGCTATGTCACACTACCATTTTTCATCTGTATACCTATCCTTTCTTTTCTTTCTCCCTTCTTACCTTCCCCTTGCTTTTTACGACCCTTCTCATTCTCTCCCTGTCCTGTGAATATTTATGCATTCACAGTGAACCCATGGGAACTGCGGAGCCCTGTGCCTGGCTGTTAAGGATAAAGCAGGTGTGCACCTAAATTTAGCCCAAATGCTGACTGTACTTCCCAATTCTCAGGAAACTAGATAATTTTGCATCTCATAAACACTATATTAAATAGTCTATTATTTGTTTTCCTTTTCATCAAGGCAGCTGCAAGTCAATAAAGTGGCTACCTCTGTCCTCTCAGCCCACTTCAGTGAGGTTACTTGAGCATCATGTGTGAGCCTACAATACTTCAAGAGACCAGCGATGTAGTGGTGCATTGCTGGGGGATTATCAAGCCATGCCCACTGAGACCAAAGAATTCTTCAGAAACATTGGATGGAGAAAATTAGACATGAACTAAGAACCCAGAAGCCTGTGTTATTTAAGGGCCATGAAATTACTTAGAAACTTAATTATAAAAATGAATGAGATGATTCTAAAGCAGGAGGTCAATGTTGCCTCTGACTTTCATTCTTATTAATATGGAATAATTCCTTTTATGTGAAATGAAATTTACTAAGCATCTACATTACATTTCTTGTCATATATGTACTAATAATTAAAAGACTTTTCTAACCTTTAAATGATGAATTACCTGTAAATGTCTTCATAAGATTTACATACCTGGTGTAATTTTTTTCCTAGAGAAAAAAGCAGCTAGCATAGCAGGATTTATTAAAAAGAGAAACTGTACTCTTCAACAAAGTACTGGGATTCTGTTCCTCTGGCATATTCTAAACACATATCCTTGAAAACATTCAATTAATAATATGTTGAGATGTATCTGTGCCCAACTGACTAACCACAGGATGAAAACATACATTCTTTCAGTTTTCTTCATTTTTAATGCTTAATCTCAAAACATAAATTTTCCCCTACAGAGAACATCAAAAGACAAATTCCCTTAGTGACATTTTACAATTAATTTTAATATCCATGAACGAAGCACATAAATTTTTCCAGTCATAGCATATGCAAATGTGTTTCTGCATATCTTTGAAGTAGCTGTTATTAAATGCAGATTTCATCTCTGCTTGGGGCTGAGTGTTAAAATAGTTTTTGCAACATAAGGAATGATGCTGGATGTTAATTTCTAGATGGTTTGTTTTATTCAAGAAATTCTCTTAGAAAAGAAGCACAGTAGTGCTCTAACTCAAATTCTGTAACATACTCATGGAATGTGAGTCTAAGTGTCAATAAATACTTTAAAATAATTAAAGTCAATATGCTCAATTTAGAGAGGAAGGTCATAATAGAGAGGAAACCCTGGACAAAAATCTATCTCAAATAAAAAATTCTACTCAGGAAATTTGAATTAGATATGTGATAAAATGAGTTGTCTCAAGTGATGAAGAGCCTGCAATATTTTTGCACCTGTGCCCATATTTGGTAATATCCCCCTGTATTAGTCAGAATTCTCCAAAGGAACAGAACCAATTGAAGATATATAGAGATATATAGAGATATAGATGAGAACCTATATAATTTTAATATGTAAATATATATAATGTATACAATAAGAATATATGTTATATTACATGCACATATAATTTATATTTATCTATGAAGTATATTTAATAATTATATAATATATATCCTTATTATACTTTTTTCTGTGTAGTATATATATTGGCTTACACAAATGTAGAAGCTGGCAATTTCAATCTCCAGAATGAGCTGGCAGGCTATAGGTCTAGGGAAATTTCCTCTAGTTAGAAGGCAGGAAGAACTGATGTTTTACATAAAATCTAAGACATTTTGTTCAATTCACACTTTTAACTGATTGAATGAGGTCCACTCACATTATTTAAAAGTAATCTGCTTTACCCTACTGAAGAAAACATTAATATCATTTAATGAAAATAAAAACCCTTGCAGATATACCTGGAATAATTTGACCAACAATCTGTATTTCACAGACCAATCGAATGGGCATGAAAAAAACTATCGCCCCCTCTAAATCATTTAAGATGAAAGTCCTTGTGTATATATAATAAGTTGAAAGTTGAATAGATTTTGATATCAAAATATCTACTAGAATAAAAAAGAAATAGTCATATATTTAAGCCAGATACGTTCTATAAAGTAAATTTAAAATAAAATTCTTCTCTAACTAACCTTGGGAGAAATCATCATGAATTTTAAATTTAAAATTTCATGCCATACTTAATGCACAGGGGGAATTACAAGTTTGATATTAAGATAGAACAGTGTTCTTCAAATGAAAAATGACTGGCATTAACTATTACTAGAGAGTTTTAGGAAATCAGAAAATCAAAACCTGGGGACTTCGTTAGCCACATGAAGTATATGTGGTGGGTGAGATTAGCTTTTTTCTAGGGAAAGGGCTTCAGGAGGAGAACAGAACTGTTAATGACCATCTTTGACAACAAATTATAGATTAATAGAGAAAGAAAACATTCTTGAATTTTGAAAAAGAATTAAGCATGAAAGACTTCCCAAATCCTAGAATGTATTATTAAATAAATGAATGAACGCTAGAAATTGTTGAATAGTAATTGAATTACCCCCTTTTTAACAAAATTAATAAATTGGTATATCAAGATAAAGATATTGATAAGTAAATTTCTATTAATGATATGGCAGTAGTGGTTTACACAAATTGAAATTGGGCTAAACAAGCTTCTGGACAATTCATTTTCAAATAAGGGTACTATTTGGTGGAATTACAAAGGCTTTCTCATATCTCTCTCTTGTTTAGTATTTTTAATGAATAAGATAAAAAGGGAACGTCTAGTATAAGGTGGTATCTAAAAGGATGGAAAAGTTAGTTAATAAGGCATGATTTAAAAAAAAATAATGCCCAAAGATCACCCCACTGCAGAAAAGGCTGTGACCAAGGAAGAATTTCAGGGTGAACAGGCTTCCCCAACTCCTAAGTTCACGACTTCCCCTTTCGAGGTTGCGGACTGGTCTGAAGATCTGCAGGTGTCCTCTGCGCCTGTCTGCTAACTGCTGACAGACTGGCGCACAAAGCCCCACACTGAGGAGGGGTCTGCTGTTTTCACTGTGCAGGCTGCTGACTGGGCGGGGACCACCACGAGGTGGTCTCAACTGTTCTACAAATTCTGAACCAAGATGGGAATAAGGACGATGGCAAATAAAGTTTCTTCAAAAAATAATAACTAAGGATTTCAAAATAACCATTGCACTTTTCTTGTCATGGAGAAAAACTAGGGAGATTTCACAGGTATAATGATGGTTCTTATAATTTGTTTTTAGAAAGCAGTATTTCTACCACAGCTTAAGGATGGGATGGAATGAAAAAGAATCTGATAAGAGACTTCCAATTCTGGGGGTGTGACATACTGCAAATCCTGAAAAGTATTATCACTAAAAAACAACTAAAACAATGGTTAAGTATTTTAAAACATATACAGTATTTAATTCAAAAATTATAAAGCAAGTGATAAATTTCCTTAGAAGGCAGGCCCATTAAAAAAAATTTATTGAGGTCTAACTGATAATTAGTAAACTGCACCTATTTAAAGTGTGTGATTTGATAAAATTTCATGAAATGTATAAACTCATCACATTCAAGGTGATGAATTTGTCTGACTCCCCAAAAGTGTCCCTGTGACTTGCTTGTAGTGTCTCCCTTATACCCCTTCCCACACCCTCCTTCTCAGGCAGCCCCTCATATACTTTCTGCCACTTTGGTTATTTTGTATTTTTTAGATATTTATATATATTAATATATATGTATATGTAAAATGTACTTTTTGTTACCAGAAATCTTTCAATCAGGATACTTATTTTAAAATTCATCTATAACAAACAATCAGAAGTTCATTCCACTTTGTTGCTAAATATTACTTTATTTTAGAAATACCCTAGGGTTTATTCATCCATTTGCCAGTTGCTATACATTTAGATTGTTTCCAGTTTTGGATTACAAATTAACATCTTTTCATTTGTGTATTTGCTGTCCACACATCTCCTTGGATGAGGCATATGTAGTAATGCTCTTGGTGAAGTGTCAAGTCAAATTTTTTTATCACTTTTTATTGGATTGTTAGTTTATCAATGAATTTTTATTGTTTTTATTATATATATAGTATACACTAATTATAGGAAAATATGAGGGAAAAAGAATCAAAACTGAAAGATACATTAAGATTAAATGATTTTTAAAATATTTAAATTTATTTTTAGAGAGAGGGGAAGGGAGGAAGGGGTAGGGAGAGAAACATCGATGTGCCAGAGAAACATGGATCATCTGCCTCCTGCACGCCCCCAGCAGGGACCTGGCCCACAACCCAGGCATGTGCCCCAGCTGGGACTCAAACCTGTGACCTCTCCATTTATGAGACAATGCCCATCCAGGGCATTGTCACACAGGTAACAACATTGCCACACAGGTCAGGGTGAAATCAAAGTTTAGATTGATTTTAACTGATTACATATCATAATTTCTTGATTTTAAATGTCTTATTAATTTTTATTTTGTGCCAGACATTGTATTTTATTTCTGTATTTATAAAGATATTCTTGAGATTTTTCCTTCAATACAATTAAGTTACTTGGAAATCACTTGATTGTTTCAAGTATTTTTTAAAATTTCTAAATGACTGTTCAGTCTAAGGATATTTATTTCCTACTACCGATTTAAGATTCTTCTCTTTACACTATGTTCCATGAATTATAACTTCTTCCAGTCTGTCTGATGGGAGAAGGTACTATTTCTGCAACAGGGATGTTTACCTCTAAACTTCTGAAGAGTATCTATTCTCAACATCAGATGTTTTTCTCTCACAGATGCACTGTTCAATATTTAACTGAATGCTGAAGGGGAAACTCTGCAGATACCTGGAGTTACAGGTTTGTGCATCTGTCTCTTCTCCAGTATTCTCTCCTGTGAACTCTAGATGCCTTGGTCTTCCCCCGATTTTCAGCTCCATCTCCTTAAAGAACTTTTCAAGTTCTGCTTTGGTTCTTCCTCGCTATCTTAACACCTTGAAACTTTCTTAAGGAAACAAGATGTCAGAATAATCATAGAGGTCATTTTTTTTCTAATGTTCATCAATGAATGAGAGATTATTATCCCTTCATTACTTGATATTTAGTGCCTTAAAACTGTTGTTTCATATATTTTGTTCATTGTTTAGTTGTTTCATGTGGGAAAATATAGCATAGTTATTCCACATTGACTAGAAGCAAAATTTGATGCAGAATTTTTATGCATTTATTTTCTATTTTTATTTAGTATTGAATTTATAAGGGTGACACTCGTTAACAAAATTATACAGATTTCAAGTGCACAATCCACAACACATCATCTGTACACTGTATTGAGGGTTCACCAGCCCAAGTCAAGTCACCTTCCGTCATCAGAATTTTTCAGTGACTTAATGGATAATTCAGAGGAAGAAGACCAGAGCCTACGCAAGGTAGAAAGGCAGGATGGAGATCTCTAATAAAACTGAGATTGCCTAAATGTACTAGGAAGGGTAAATAAGAAAAAAGTATTGCCCTAAAGTGAGATGGTGTGGAAATTTGCCTCTTTGAGTATTGTCTCTTAGAATGAGATAGTTAGAATGGAATTATGTTTTCTTTAACCAAAATGTATGGTTCAAAAAATTAAAACTAAAAATTTCGTCTGAAATTATTATCCAATGTTAGTGACTTCAGATTCTTTAAAGAAATATAAGAAAATTTTCTCAGGAAGAACATATGTTTCAGTACATGATATCTGAGAAGCCAACACCAATACTAGATTAGATGGACAATAGATGTATTTGGGAAAACACCTGTGAAATATAAGAAGTGGTGAGGAGGTGATTTCAAATTGTAATGCAGATATGCCCCTTGTAAAGAGAGATGGCAAGAAGGAGATATTGGGTAGAAGCACAGAAGCATAATCAGACAGCTGGTTTGTTTCTGGTTGGTGTCCTAGATAAACAGTGCCATGTCGGGTGTGTAGCATTAGTCTCTGGGGCTGGAAGATGGGACATTTTGAGTCCACAGTAACTTCTTATTGGCATATAGACTGTCACATAGATGGAGAGAAATGAATAGGGGAGTCAGAAATGGACTCACATATTATGGAAACAATATGTAGCAAGGCAGTATTTGTGATCAGTAGTAAAAAAGAAGGTATTAAAATAAATGTTATAACACTTTCCTTAAAAAGCTATTTTACAAGTAAAACAAAACAAAACAAAAAGAAAAATTGTAACATAATACAAGTACTTATAATTCCAGATAAATAATGAGCTAAAATGTAAACTATAAATGTTTAAAATCTTCACAACAATGTAGGGAATCTATTTATGATTCTGAGGAAGGAAAATATATTTGTTTTGCTTTGTAAGTAAGATAGATAGATTATCACAGATAAATAATGAATTATATTATAAAAAATATAACAAAATTGTGTTATTTAAAGACATTTTAAAGAAAGTGAAAAGACAAGTGTCCAACCAGAATAAGATGTTTTGGCTCATGTAACAAAATAGTATTAGTGTAGAAAATATAAACAAAATGTTTGCAAATCAGTGTGATTAAAATTCACTCAATGCCCACAGCCAACATCTTACTAAATGGGCAAAAACTACAAGTGTTTCCCTTAAGATTGGGAACAAGACTGGAATATCCACTTCTACCTCTCTTATTCAACATAGTACTGGAACTTCTAGCCACAGCAATCAGAGAAAAAGAAATGAAAGACATCCAAATTGGGAAGGAAGAAGTAAAACTGCCATTATTTGCAAATGGCATAATGCTGTATATAGAAAGCCTTAAAAATTCCACCATAAAACTACTAGAGCTAATAAATAAATTCAGTAAAGTAGCAGCATGCAATATAAATATCTAGAAATCAATTGCATTTTATAAATCAACAACGAATTATTAAAAAGAGAAACTGAGCAAACAGTCCCATTTAACAATTGCTTAAAAAGAATACATTATGTAGGAATTAATTTAACCAATAATAAAAAGACCTATACTTGGAAAATTGTAAGATGATGATGACAGTGAAGAAGATATAATGGTTTATTTCACAGAACTAGAATAAATATTTCAAAAAATTATATGGAACAACAAAAGACCCTAAATAGCTATGCAATCTTGAGAAAGAAGAATGAAGTTGGATAAAACACACTGTCTGATATTAAACTATACTACAAAGCTACAATAATAAAAACAACATGGTACTGGCATAAATACAGATATATAGATCAATAGAACAGAATGGAGAGACAGAAATAAATCCATACCTTTATAACCAATTAATATTTGATAAGGAGTCAAAAATACAATGGGGTAAAGACAGTCTATTCAATAAATGGTGTTGGAAAAATTAAACAAGTATAAACCAAAAATAGATTAAAGACTTAGTAAATGTTAGACTTGGAACCATAATAATGCTAGAAGAAAACAGAGCAGTAAAATCTCAGACATTTCTCGTAGCAATATTTTTTCTGATGTGGCTCCTTGGGCAAGTAGAAGAAACACTAAACAAATGGTACTATATCAAACTAAAAAGTTTCTGCACAGCAAAGGAAATCATCAACAAAATGAAAAGAAAACCCACTGAATTGGAGAATGTATTCACTGATCCATCTGATAAGTGGTTAATATTCAAAATTTATGAAGAACTTATAGCCTTGGCTGGTGTTGCTCAGTGGATTGAGTGCTGGCCTGCAAACTGAAAGGCTACCGATTTGATTCCCAGTCAAGGCACATGCCTAGGTTGCAAGTCATTTCCCCAGTTGGAGGTGTGTGGGAGGCAACAAATTGATGTATATCTTGAACTTCCATGTTTCTCAGCCTGTCCTTCTCCCTCACTTTCCCTCTTTCTAAAAAATAAATAAATATGATAGCCACTCTGACCAGTATGAAGTGGTATCTCATTGTGGTTTTAATTTGCATATCTCTAGTGGCTAGTGATGCTGAGCATCTTTTGACATGTGTCTGGGCCCTCTGTATGTCTTCCTTAGAGAAATGTCTGTTCAAGTCCTTTGCCCATTTTTTAATTGGATTGTTTGATTTCCTGGTGTGGAGTCATGTGAGTTCTTTACATATTTTGTAGATCAAACCTTTCTCCAAGGTATCATTGGCAAATATATCTTCCCATATGGTTGGTTCTCTTTTCATTTTGCTAATGTTTTCTTAAGCCATGCAGAAGCCTTTTAATTTAATCAACAAAGAAAAAGTGTTGATTAAATTAACACTTAGGGAGAAAAGGGAACCCTAGTACACTGTTGGCAGGAATGGAGACTGGTGCAGCCACTGTAAAGAAAAATATGGAATTTCAACAGAAAACTAAAAACGGAACTTTCTTTTGACTCAGCAATTCCACTGCTGGGATTATACCCTAAGAATCCTGAAATGCCAACTCAAAAGACCCTATGCATCCCAATGTTCATAGCAGCACAATTTACTATATCCAAGTGCTGAAACCACCCTAAGGGCCCATCAGTAAATGAGTGGATCAAAAAACTGTGGTACATTTACACGATGGAATACTATGCAGCAGAAAGAATGAAGGAACTCCTGCCCTTCACAAAGCATGGATGGAACTGGAAAGCATTATGCTAAGTGACATGAGCGAGGCGGTGAAATATATATACCATATGATCTCATCTATAAGTGGAATCTGAACAGCAAAGCAAACAAGCAAGCAAAATATAGCAAGAGGCATGGAAATAAAGAACAAACTGACAGTAACCAGAGGGGAGGGGAGAGGGGCATAATGGATAAAATAGGGGAAGTGTTGTAAGAAACATGTATAAAGGACCCATGGACCAAAACAATGGTGGGGAGACGATTGAATGTGGGAGGTGAGGGAGAGTAGTGGCGGGGGGGAATGGGGACAACTGTAACTGGACAATAAAAATAGGAAAACAAAAAATAAAACACGAAAACCAAAACAGAAAACTATAAAAATAAATAAATAAAATCTTTAAAAAGAAAGAACTAATAAACTCAACAGCAAAAAAACAAACAATCCAAAAATAAATAAATAAAGGACATGACTACACACTTCTCCAAAGGGGACACACAAATGGCCAATAGACATATGAAAACATGATCATCACTATCCATCAGAGAAAAGCAAATTAAAACCACAATGAATACCATCTCACATCTGTCAGAATGGCTTTCATCAGTAAATCAACCAACAGGTGTTGGCCAGGATGTGGAGAAAGAGAAGCCCTTTTGCATTGTTGGTGAGAATGCGGATTGGTGCAGCCACGTGGAAAGCAGTATGGAGATACCTCAAAAATTAAAAAAGGAACTGCCTTATGACCCAGCAATTCTACTTCTGGAGATTTATCTAAAGAAATCCAAAACAGTAATATGAAAGAATATATGCACCCCTATATTCATTGCAGCATTATTTACAATTGCCAAGTGAGTGGATTTAAAAAAACCCAATTGTGGTACATATGCCACCTGTGGAATGTCACTTGGTCATAAAAAGAAGAAAATCTTATATTGCAATAGTATGGATGGACCTGGAGAGCATGATAGTCAGTGAAATAAGCCAGCCACAGAGGGACAAGTACCACAGGATTTCATTCATATGTGGAACCTAATGAACAAAGTGAACTAACATACAAAATAGAGACAGTCTTCTAGACAGAGAGAAAGTGATAGCACAACAGTGCAAAATGTAGACATTTACTGAATCTGGACAAAAGTTTATAGGAGACTCTTGAACTGTTCTTACAAGTTTTCTGTAAGTATGAATTTATATTAAAATTTAAAAGTTACTTAAAATTATATTCTGGTATTAATATAGCTTTTAATAAGAAGAGTTCAAAGAAAGAGTGGCTCTCTCTAAAGAATATATCTGAAAGGAGGCTGAACAATAAAGGTGGTTTTCCACCATGTTTTAACAAAATAACATTTCCTTGTCCCAATACCACAATGTATGTGAAAAAATAATGTCACTTGTTTTTTCTTTATGCCTGAGGTCTTTACCACACATTTACAGAATTTCAGCATTCCACAGAAGGCACTTTAAAAATAATTATTTCAGATGTGTCCTAATATGTCAGGCAAGGATTTAATATTGTGTATCCCATGGATAAGTTCTACTTTAGAACTGCAGTTTTTGTCAAAAAGAATTTATCAGTAGGAATACAGTGCAGAGAAGTATATAAACCTAGCTTAGGTACTTTTCTTTTATTATTATTATTTTTTTATTTTAATTGTTATTCAAGTACAGTTTTCTGTCATTTACTCCCGTCCCAGTCCACCCCCCCAGTGCTCCCCACCTCCCTCCCATTTCCACCCCCCTTAGCTTTTGTCCATGTGTCCTTTATACTTGTTCCTATAATCCCCTCCCTTTCCCCCTGAAATTCCCTCCCCTCTCCCCTCTGGATATTGTTATCCCCTTTTCTATTTCAATGTCTTTGGTTACATTTTGCTTGCTTGTTTGTCTAGTTGCTTAGGTTCCTGTTAAAGGTGAGATCATATGGATGGTATTTGTCCTTTACTGCCTGGCTTATTTCACTTAGCATAATGCTTTCCAGTTCCATCCATGCTGTTGCATAGGGTAGGAGCTCCTTCTTTCTTTCTGCCACATAGAATTCCATTGTGTATATGTACCATAGTTTTTTGATCCACTCATTTACTGATGGGCACCTAGGTTGCTTCCAACACTTGGCTATTGTAAATTGTGCTGCTATGAACATTGGGGTGCATAGGTTCTTTTGCAATGGTGTTTCAAGGTTCTTGGGATATAATCCTAGCAGTGCAATTGCTGGGTCAAAAGGCAGTTCCATTTTTAGTTTTCTGATAAAATTCCATACTATTTTCCATAGTGGTTGTACCAGTCTGCAATCCCACCAGCAGTGAACTAGGGTCCCCTTTTCTCCACAACCTCTCCAACACTTGTTGTTTGTTGCTTTGTTTATGATGGCCATTCTTACTGGTGTAAAGTGGTATCTCATTGTGGTTTTAATTTGCATTTCTCTGATGGCTAGCGATATATAGCATCTTTTCATGTGTCTCTGAATCCTCTGTATGTCCTCCTTGGAGAAATGCCTCTTCTCTGACATTATTTCTCTTCATCAGTAATCTAGGATAATAATATTTACTGGCATGAAGATTGAATGATAAAAATCTTTGAGTCATAGACAGGTTGTATCACAGAGTAAGCTTCTAATCAAGTTTTATTAACAATGCAGGAATCAAAATATATTTTTTCTTATTTACACCAATAGATCTTATGGATAGTGTTATTCTGTACAGAATAATGTTAGAAAGGAAACAAATATCTTCAAATAAGAGCTTTAATCAAATGTAAAATTTCAGGTCATTCCCTAAGTTTAGAAGTGCAGTTTTATGAAGTCATTTTTACTCTTCATTGACAAAATTAATGGTTGATTAACTGCCTCTTATAAAGCAGGGCAAATGCATCCTCTTTTAGATCTAAATGGAATTTCAAGTATTAATTACATATTAAGCCCAAATAAATAATACTCATATATATTTGTAGTGGGAAGAATTCTAAGATAGCCCCAGATCCCCATGCCTAGTATATGTACTTTGTATAATTTCCACCCTGGGAGTGTTGGCAGAATTTGGGGATGTGATGAAATGTTAATCTTACAATTAGACTACTAATCAGATGTTTTTGAGTTAATCAAAAGGACATTACCTGGTTGGGCTTGATGTAACCAGGTGAACCCTTCCTGAAGTCAGACAACTGGTGGGAACCATGTGGCAGGGACCTACAATCTGACAGCCAGCAAAAGAACAGGGGCATTTATTTGGCCTAGAGCTCCAGGCAAATGAATTTTGCCAGCAACCATGTAGCTACTAATAGGACTGAAGCTTCAGAAAAGAAAGAAAACCAGTCACCAGCTTGATTTCAACCTTGTGAGATACTATCAACCATGTCTAGACACAGGACTACAGAAACCGTGAGATAACAAATTTGTGTTTTGTCATTAATTTTGTGATAATTTGTTATACAAGATAAAATCAATGCAATAATAAATCAAAATAAGAAAGATGGTTGATGCTGGTGATCTGGAAGGGTAAGGAGTGGGACATTATTTACACAGAGAAAGAACCTGGCCTCTAATTTCAGCAAGTGCTAGGTTTTACATTTTGTTTTTCTTTTTAAATAGTGTTGATGTGAAGTGCAGCATGTCCACACAATTGGTATATCTTTTATTTGTTATATTTTTTTATCTTCACCCAAAGATATGTTTATTGATTTGAGAGACAGAGATGTGAAAGAAAAATATTAATAAATTCCCTCCCATACACACCCTGACTGGGTATCAAACCTGCAACCTAGGTGTGTGCCCAGACCGGGAATCATACCTTCTTAATGATGGAATGACACTCCAACCAGCTGGGCTACCTGGTCAGGACAGAATAAGTCTTTTAGAAAGTTTTCAGAAATCTCTGTTTCTATCACCCTTTCATTTCTATGCAACCTTTGCACCCCCTCAACTCTACCCACATAGACAAATCCTGAAGAAAATGAAAAAGCATACAAGCCTCTTAAACTAAAAAGAAAAAGATGGTAGCTTTCAAGTAAAAGTAAGATGACTAACATGAGTGATATTTTTCTATCACTCTATATCTTAAGAGCTTAAAATATGTTCTGAAATTTAGATTTTCAAGTTCAATGTTTTAATAAATAAAAAATGTATTTCCTAATGCTTCCTCCCCTGCAAACCTTTTATCTTTCTCTCTCACAAACACTAATGACTTCTTCCTGTGTAGAAGATAGTGAACACTTCAAAGGACCTGTGCTGTGCATAGCGCGGTAGGAGATTCGTGTAACCCAGCTAATTGAAAGACACAGTTTGTCTTTTATGTTAGCGGAAAACAAATAATTTTAACACACTCCATAATAATGCCAATGGGATTTTATGATTATTATTGAAAGCATGACACTCTCAATTACCTTTCTTTACAAATGTCATGTTTAATTCTTAACTTTGTTTTGTATTAGTTCTTTGGTTAAGACATGAAACAAATCTGCCTTATACTACTCTCCTCAGACATCATATTTATCAATAATTCATTTGCTGGTTGAGAATATCACTATTGAACTGTTCATATAATCTTCACAGAAAATGAATATGGTTATATTAGGCTAAAAAATGGTGGTTGAATTTACTTATTTAGGAAAAATCCCAGATTATCCTCACCCTATTAAATGGCAGTATTATTGACTGTTTACATTATTTTTAGGAAATATCAAAATAAATATCTGCTGGTAACCGGAGACACAAAATATTAGCAATTTACCCATAAGGAAGTTTGTGCCAGTTTAAACTCTCTCCAGGGCTGTCAGAACATGAGTATGTCACGCTCCTCAAATTATAATAAATCCTCTCATTATCATGTTAAAATAGTTACCAGTTTGATAAGTATTAAATCTTAAAACATTTTAATGTTGTATTTATTTTATTACTAGTAAGAATATTAGCCATCTTTCATATTATCTATTAGGTGTTTATTGTTTATTCTACCCTGAACAGATTCATGTCTTCCCCCATTTATAAAACACTTGCTTTTAGGTTAATACCTTGTAGATTCAGCAAAGATTCTCCATGGGTTGCTCAAACGTGTGTCTTTTAGTTTCTCCAAAAGGATATTTTATAAAGAAAATTATTTGGCTTTCTCAGTAGTATTTATATATATGTATCTGAAATAAAACTGGTTTTTAGTTTTTGAATTATTAAATAAAAAAACGTTTATTATGGAAATTAGTAATAGATATGCAGAATACTTTAAACTTGTATGATCTTATTAACCAATGTTATCCTAATAAATTTAATTATGCATATATAATTATATATATATATATATATGAGAGTGTGTGTTCATTCAGTGGATAGTATTCAAAAGGTAACCTATATGTTTACATTTAGTAGAAAGAATTGCTACATAATTTTTGTGATGTTAGAAATCAGTATCATAACATTTTCCATATTTTATCTCTACTGGTAAATATTGGGTTTATTTAGTTATTTTATTTAAATTTTAATGTTTACTAATATATGACAGTAATTGCTACATTTTATGTTCAAGAAATTCACTATCTTTATATTATTATTTCTATCACAGTCTTTTTCTATGTTTCTCTTTTCCAATTCAGGAAGATATATAGTTAAATAATGAAACAAATAGACATATTTAAAAAACTATTTTACTTTTCTCACTAAATTTATTACATCTAGATAATTCTAATCTATTTATATTTCAATGACTATGCTTGTTTTTTAAAATATTATTTATTTATTTTTAGACAGAAGGGAGGGAGAAAGAGAGACATAGAAATATTAATGTGTGGTTGCCTCTTGTGTGCCCCCAACTAGGGACCTGGTCCACAATCCAGGCATGTGCCCTGACTGTGAATTAAATTGGTGAACCTTTGATTTGCAGGCTGGTGCTCAATCCACTGAGCCACACCAGCCAGAGCTCAATGACTACTCTTATGAAGACCATTAAAAATAAATTTTGTGCAGTGACTTCTAAATAAAACCATATATCTTCCATCTCACACACCAAAAAAAATCTTATGTTTTATAAAATATTTCTATCATTCAAGGAAATAATTTTTTTTAAGTTTGAAGATTTCTTTACTCATTATGAGTCACAATAGATTACAAATGTTTTGATTACATATATACTATTTTGACATGCACATAAAAATAACTACACTTAGAGATTTTTACCTTAAATTACTTAAATTTTTATATAAATAAAATAAATTAATCACTTTGTGGAAGGAGGAGGGTGAACTGGATGAAAAAACATGAAGGGGTTGGACAAAGAGCATATGTGCATAACCCACAGACACAGACAACAACGTGGTGACGGCCTGAGGGGATGGCGGTGAGGGCTGGGCGTAGGTGGGCAAAGGGGGAGGACACAGGACCTTGTATAATATTGTAAACAAAAACAAAATTAAAAATAAATCACTTTAAAAATGAGAAGTGTATTGGTTTTCTATTGTTGCTACCAACAAATTACTACAAACCTAGTGAATTAAAACAACATAACTGTGTTATCTTAATAGTTCTGGAGGTCCGAATTTCAAAAGGAGTATTACACGGCTAAAATCAAGAGGTTGGCAGGGCTATTTCCTTCTAGACGCTGGAGAAGCTGTTTCTCACCTAGCATAGTTCCTAGAGGTTGCTGCCTTTCCTTGGCTTGTGGTCACATCACTTCAACATCTGCTCTCTGCTTGCACCATCTTCCCCTTTCCATGACCTTATGCCTTCCTTTTATAAGGATCTTTGTGACTATGTTGGACACACCCAAATAATCAAGAATAATCTCCTCAGATCAAAACCGTTAACCTAGTCACAAATGCATAACCCCTTTTAACATATATGCTAATATATTCTGGGAATTAAGCCATGGACAATTTGGAGGGGGGTGGTGACATTATTCTGCCTACCACAGAAACATGTGCTTGGAAGAGGAGTGCGTATTCTCCACAATAAACTTATATGAACTGTATATTGCCCTAGGTAGACATTGGAAATATAATTAATTTTTACCCATAAGCATAACTGTTAAGGTACTCTTAGTATCCAGAGATTATTATGATAGATTTATAATTGATCTATTTTTATTCCATGCTTCTTTTATTAGATGTAAGTTATTCTGCCTTGTACTATCAAATATACAGAAAAAGAAGTATAAGAAGTTTCAATAAGCCAAAGAAGAAAATTTACCCTCAGCTGATAATATACACTGATTTTCAGCTTGAAGCCTATCTTCACTACCAGAAGGGCTGTAAAGTATACTAAAAAGGGAGCTTATACTCCATAGAAATTCATAAAATGTGAGGAAAATACCCTAAAATAGAATCCTTCTTGGATTTTCTCGGCCCATGCTTATCACACCAGTTGGCTTTGAAAAAAATTATCAACAAGGTTTTTAAAAAGCAGGCTATATTTCAAATAAATAAGTAAATGTTTATATAAAAATACCTTCAGGCCAATTGGGAGTTTTCTTGTTCTATTATTTAATATTCTACTTTCTACTCTGCCTCAACTTCTATTCAGAACCTATAAAATAAATATAATTAATCACATTTCATAGAATATAGTCCCTATTTTAACTCAATGCCATGCATATTCCTGTTATTAATCAATTAGCTTTTTCTCTGTCTCTTAATGTTACTATTTACCTGATAACTGTAGAAGTTAATACTAAAATAGAGAAAAATATTTTATTTTCTTAAATATGCTTAAGTTGGAAATACAAAACTATTTTGAAAAGTGAATTATTTTTTAAATTTAAAAAACTTGAGAATTTTAAAGCGTATGTGTTTTAACAAAATAGTAGCTGATCAGATGTTTAAATTACATTACTCCCTGGCTGGTGTGGCTCAGTGGATTGAGTGCCAGACTGTGAAGCAAAGTGTTGCCGGTTTGATTCCCAGTCAGGGCACATGCCTGGGTTGCAGGCCAATTTTCAACACAGGACACACAAAAGACAATGATACATTGATATTTCTCTCCCTCTCTCCTTCCCTTCACCTCTAAAGATAAATAAATAAAATCTTAATAAATAAATAAATTACTCACCCAAGTGTCTACATATAGTATGTTTACTCAGCCATATTTAGTAATTGTTTACTAACAAAACTTAATTATAATAACTACTATTTTCATGCTAATCAGGAAATATTAATTAATCACACACTGAGGTTAAAACAATAAACAAATCAAATACATCCCTCTAGTGTCGTGCTGGAGCTGGCTAGCATTGCCAGTGAGGGTTATTGTCCCAGTCTCAGTCTCGTCACACTGATAGTTTCAAATGAGCACCATGGAAGCACTGACAGCACCCAGTGCCATCATATGAATTATGGTACATTGGGTAGATGTGGGTGGAAGGGTAAGATTATGGACTTCTATCAAGATTGCTATTCTGTTTTTTCAGAGAGGTAGGAAATAGTTTCATGAACTGAAAGTGAGGATAGGAAAGGGCTGCAGATTATTTGAGAAGAATAGAAAAGTAGGAACTAATTATATGGAAGAAAAATATTGAGACAAAATCTTAAAGATTTTTTTTACAGATAAATCATTTGAAGTAGGATAATTCAAAGAAAATTAATACACAATCTGATTATTTCCAGAGATGTAGATGTAGGTGTAGGGGAACCATAATGGTTAGTGCAATAAATCAGGGTTATTATCTGTCAGGCATTTACTGTTAGTCAATAAGAAAGAGAAGTTACTAGAAATAGAAAGAGAGGAAAGAGTCCCTCAGAGTGCACTGCCTTGGAAGTACCAATGACACACTCTCTCCCTCCCTTTGGTTGCTTCCAGGGGACAGGGTTCTGTTGTCCAAAGCCAAACAGAAGTCAAAAGGGGCACGGCAGGCAAGGTACAGTTGTCGCTATGGTACATGGACTCCTAAAGCAGAGTTTAGAAAGTTACAGCAAGTCTAGCGACAATGGGAAGATATCTTTTAAAGGCCTACTAGGTTAGGAATCCTAATTTTAAAGTTAGAAAAATCAATAGTTAACTTTTTAGTCATATTTATATTCAGGCACAGAGTAGAAAAAGTTGGGTTTCAGTGGGACTTCAAATTATGGCAAAGAGATAACCAAAAGAATTGTGTGTGGAGGAGAATGATCATTCAAGAGTGATCATAAGAAAGGATGCTTGTTATTATGATTGTTACATTTTGTAATTCTTAAGGAGAAAAAAGACAAAGGAAGATGAAAGAGTATAGTTCATAGATTTTAATGGGGTTGAAGTATTATTAGAACTGAAATATTAAAGGGATGTGAGTTTCAAAGAAAGGAGAAAGTGGTAGGAGAATGAGATACTTAAAAATGAGATTATGGGAACATTACCATCTAAATAATACTAAGTCTAGAATATGATTATATTTTAAGTGGATGATAAGAGAAAGACAAAGTCATTGGAAGAGAAAAAGTCTAGGATATGTGAGTCAAAGACTTTGGAAGAAAGAAAAGCACAATAATCTGTGTCTTATTAGATGCAGTGACACTGAGCCAGTGTATTAATCAGGGTTCTCTGGAGAAACACAGCCAGTATTACACAGATGGAGATAGAGGCTGAAAGCGGGGAGGGAGGGAGGGAGGAAGAAGGGGAGAGTAAGAGAGAGAGATCGTAAGAAGTTGGCTTGTGAGATCACGAAGGCTGGCGAATCTAAATCTGCTGCACTGACCAGGAGGCTGGAAACTCACGCAGGGTTTCTACAGGTTGGATTGTTTCCTCTTTCCTCTTCAGCAAACCATTGGATGAGGCTCACCCACATCACAGACAGTAATCTGCTTTCCTTAAAGTCTACTGATTATAAATGATAATCATACCTAAAAAGAACCTTCACAGTAACTGCTATGCTAGTGTTTGTCCATAATCATAGCCAAGTTGACACATAAAATTAACTATCATAACCAAAGACTGAAAAGAGAAGCGTAGCAGGTAAGAAGTCTGTAACATCAAAATTTGTGTTCCAAGGGACCCTATATTCACATTTCTAAGTGAAAGTGGTCAATCAGAAAAGTCTACATTCTGTATGATTCCAGTTATGTGACATTCTGGGAAAGGCAAAACTATGGAGACAATAAAAGGCTCAGTGGTTGCCAGGATGGGGAACAAGGAGGTGTGTAAGGGAATAATAAATAGGCAGAGCACAGAAGATTTTTAGGACAGTGAAAATACTTTGTTCGATATTATAGTGATGGGTATGTCGTTATGCTTTTATCCAAACCCCTTGAACATACAAGACCAAGGATGAACCTTAAAGTAAACTATAGGCTTGGGAGTGACTATGATGTCTCAGATTAGGTTTGATCTTGGAAAAATGTACTTTTTTGGTGAATAATATTAGGGGAAATGAATATGGTTTAGATCTAGAATCAGAGACAACAGGCAAAAAGTCAGTCAGCTTGTGGAATCGTGTGCTACATTTAGAACATGTTTTAAATACATTGTCCCTTTCAATTTAATTAATTGAACACTCCTACAATCTAGGTAACTCATTCTTGACTCATTGACATAACACATTTACTGAGTGACTGACATGTGTCAACATTAGGTCACATGGGAGACACAATAGAGGACAGAGTCTGTGCCTTCTTGAAGATTTTTGAGGAAAAAATTGATATGTTGAGAAGTGAGATGACAATGAACAGGTTCTTCTATAATTGAAAGAATCTGTTTCTACTCCCAAGTGCTCTTATTTTTCGTCATTTCACACTGTACTTTATATTTTTGAGCCTGTTTATTTCTGGATGAAGAACTGATTTTCGCATTACAGGCAGGCATTTTCAATTTACCAATCACTTTCCAATTTCATCCTCAAGGCCATGCTGTGAGATGATTTGAAATTTGACAGAGTAAACTGCCCTAGGGATTCTAATAAAAGCTGAAGAATTAGAATTTATTGTGAATATGGTATATTGAGAATGATTTAATGAATAATACAAATGATACAGTCATGGTCCAAGGAATTTTAACATTTAAATTTATATCTGTAAAGTTGGGGTTATGACAACGGAGATTAACATGCACTTGCAGAAGTGTCGACATGTTATTTTTAAATATACACACCCTATCATTTGGGAGAAGGGGAGGTAACCCAGAGATATCTGTGCCCACTTTATCATTTCAAGGATTTAAGAGAAGCATGACTGAATTGCTTCTATTTCATACTCAAGGACAATTCTACTTCAGAATTACCGTGAAAGTTTCACAAAATCTGGATATTATCCTTCATTACAATTTTTTTT